>JAVDPK010017751.1:0-12019 GCA_034780415.1 Cichlasoma orientale | reverse complement strand
CGCTTTATGAAGTTCAGTCCATTCACTTGTATTAGTTCACAGCGCAGCTTTGCCTCCTCCAATATGGCGGACAGTTACGTCGCATCAGCGGGCCGAACCAGTCAACGAGGTATCTATGTATATATATCTATGCGCGCACCAATCTGAGCACGCGGCGGCTGCAATGTTTTTATTTACATTACGTAACAATCCGCTCTCATGTCCTCCCCGAGTAATCCGGGTTTTAATTCCTGAGAGGATGACACATGCAAAGGGAGCTCTCGGTCCTGCCACATGTGGCTGGTGAGTTTGTGCTGCTTTCAAAAAGCTGCACAAGAAAAGGCTTTGCACTAGTAATATAAGTTACAGGTACTAATAAATGCGTCTTAATGAATAGACGTACACGCAGGCTCTACATGGATGCATGTATTTGCAGTTGCAACCTTGCGCCGATGCTGGTTAAAGATACACAGAAACAAATATGTTGTCCCAATTTAATGTCTCAAACTCTCATTCTGATAGTAACAAAGAAGATACTGGGCCATTGGATTAACACCTACAGTGTGTAGATTCTTCATGAAACATTGAATAGGTTTAATGATAAAATATCATTTTAGAAAGAGATTTCTGTAAAACTGTATTTTGTCCCAGTATTTTCTCTGAAAGATTTCTGCAGTCCTGGGCGCCTCTTGGGTGAGGTGTTCTGGGCATGTCCTACTGGAAGGAGGCCCTGGGGCAGACCCAGGACACGGATAGATGGATATTTCTGGAATTTCAGCCATGATGATGTTAAAAAAAATTATTGTAATGTACTCACTACAATGCAAAACCAAGAGGAGATATGCAGCACACAATCAAAGAGACTGCAGATTTACTTGAGGCAAAACCTAAGAGGGGCAGACAACGAAGGATCACAAAAATGTCCAGTATAACACAGATATATTCAACTCTAACAGTATTTTACCTCATTCCCCACTCTGCACTGTATCTGACAAAGATGACAAGTGTGCATAAGTGCACATATAACATATTAGTAACATGTTACAGGCATGCTATTATTAGCAAATGTAAATGTAGTTTGATCTACAGTACTGTGCAAAAGTCTTGAGCCACCCATCATTTCTTTTTATTTTTCTAGGAAAATGCAGGGATTTATTGAAATGTGCAAACATGCATGGAAATACAGGATATAAGGAAAAACTCCAACGAGCTTGAAAGTCAATATTTGGTATGACCACCTTTATTCTGCCTGAACTCTCTGAGGCAGCTTTCTTGTCATTCTTCATTCAGGAATAATTCTCCAGGCTTTTTAAAGGACATTCTCCTCCACCGTGTTTTACAGATGACTGTAGACACCCACTGTTGGACCTGACCTCCTCCATATGTATTTACAACAATGAGAACCAAAGATTTCAAATTTGGATTCATCACTCCATCAGAACTGTTGCCTCTGATTTCCAGTCCAGTTCTTGTGTAATTTGGCATACTTCAGCCTGTTCTCCCCGTTTCCCTTCCTTAAGAATGGCTTCTTGACAGCCACCCTTCCACTGAGCATTTCTGATGAGACTTCAGTGAACAGTAGACGGATCAGCTGCAGGGTCAGATGCATCTCTCAGGTCCTGTGTCAGGTCTTTGAATAGAATAGAATGGCTTTATTGTCATTATAAAGAATGTACACTGAGATTGGATTACCGGATTTTTTTCTTAAGGACATGACTTTCAAATATTGTTCATCTGCTGTTTTTTTTTTAGGCCTGCCACTTCTGTCCTCCACTTGTCCAGTTTCCTCACTTTTTTAAAAGGACACACTGCACAGCATGCAGAGCTATGCCAACTTTTCAGCCAACATCTCTTTGGGAATCACCGTGTTGGTGCATAAATAATATTTTATGCATGTAAAACTGTGTTGTCTTTGGCATTTTTCATAGATTCAACTAAAGAAATGGGAACAAATTGCTTTTGTGACAGGCTACCTGTAACAAAGTACCTAAAGATGCAATTTAGCACTGGTTCTGCAAAGTTACAAGAAAGTCTGGCTCCTTGGAAGCAAAATACAAGGAAATGAGGGGTTGTTATCTGAACTGGCCACATCAATGAGGTAACAGAGGAGTGTGAACCAAAGAAGTAAAACAGCCAAACTGGTCCCCAGCAACAGGTTGTCATGGCAGACATAGATTTATTTTATTATTGAGATTCTGAATTTCAGTACAGTTATACAAAAAAAGAGATAAATAATTTGATATAAATGAATTCCTACATGGGTTATACACAGAAATCATTGGGCAAAACAGTATCAAATATGCAAGTACATTCAAAAGCTGAACACACTTCAAAAAAATGATAATGTCATTCTTTATTGATGTTTTCAAGCAGCATTATAATCTGCTGGTCAATGTGTAGCTCAACATAACTAATCAAAAGTATGGACTGTTGTTTGTTAATGCACATAATTAATGAACAGTGAGGAAAATCTGGGTGTCTGAATTACACTTGGTTAGGTTCAGGAAAAGGTCACGCTCTCCTGCTTTAGAGTCCTTCAGGGAAATTTTTATGGGTCAAGCAGTTTTTATTCAATAACTTTAGTTTACTTTAAGAAGCCAATTTTTTTTCATCCATCCAATAATGTTTATCCACTTCAGCGTTGTGGGGGGGGTTGGAGCCTATCCCAGCTGACATAGGGCGACAGGCTGGGTACACCCTGTACAGGTCACCAGCCTGTCGCAGGGCTAACACAGAGAGACAGACAACCATCCACACTGACATTCACACCTATGGGCAATTTAGAGTCACCAAGAGATCAAGCTGCATTAGATTTAATGAAAAAGATTTGAAACTTTTCATTGGGACAAATTATGTCTACTCATTACAGACTCACTACAGTAGCCTGACCAAGGAAAAATAATGCTTACTGTCATTAACATGTTGGAATGATTTTTTTCCCCAGTTTAGGAAATGCAGGAGTCAATATCAGAGGTGACAGAAAGAGAAACTAACAAACTGGTGTGATTCTGTGCACATATATTCATGCAATAAATAAGCAAAACCAATGCTGATATTTGTCTAAATCACCCGGCTTCTTTGCATACTTTATATGGCCTACAGCAAACCTTATAGGCTTCTCATTTATTTACTAGATAAGCCTTCCATAATTTATTATTTGTGGGGAAATGATCTCCAGATCACACAGAGCTGGTGGTAAAGCTGGTAGTTTGTCAGTGGCCTCAAGAAACCAGGGCAGTAAAAGAGAGCTAATTAACTTTGTGGGGCAGGAAATATGATGCAGCTATCAGGTGAAAGCACAGCGGGGTCCACGTTACAACAGGAAAGCCGCAGCAGGTGAGACTTCTGCTGGTTACTGAGCTCACGTGAACTTCTTGAGCCTCAAAGAGCACCCGTTGTTTGCTGCGACTCTGAAATGTGCCCGGCTCAGCTCGTGGAACATAAAGTCTCTTCATTATTTTAACAAAGTTATTAACATGTTGAAATATGATGCAACCACATTAAGCAATGTGAGCAGGTTTGTAGAGAGCAGGAAGTACCACAAAGTCATTCAGATTAAACCTCTCAGTATGATGATATGATGATTGGCAAGTGCCAACAATCTTTAGTGGATATCAGTGGATTTATATATAAAAAGTTGCATTTCCTACACGACACTGACATCACTGTCATGTTAATAGCAAGACAGCTGCAGACTAAAAAAAAGATTTTTCTAAGCAAATTTGAAGATAATATGTAGTTATTAACTCCGCCCATGCTCCACCTCCTTGGTGACGGTAAATGCTGCAGAGGTGGCTCATGGGCGAAGAAAGACCCCATTAAATATTGACACCTATCTGCAGGACTTTCTTTAACATTTGGAGTCAGGCAAAGCATCCCCATGTCACTTATATAAACCAAAGCTTTGACCTTGGTTGAGGCGGAACAAGCACAGTCATTTCACTCTCTGTGAACCAAACGCTGTTCAGTGGCCCACCTGTGAAGGATGGAATGAGTAAGAGCAGTGACACCGGCTCAGATTTCACGGGATCCATTTCAAGAGAGCAAAACCTTCCGCTACAAAAGAAACCCTTCTAGTCCATGTCGCCGAGGTAGCGCTGATGAGCTTCATTATCAGCGTTTCTCTCACACAGTTTCCTTCTGACCACTTTCTCAAGTTCAAGAAGTTTCGAAAAGAGGACCTCGGCCACTTCACCATCAACGTCCATCTGAAACATGAACGCGATGCACAGAAAACCTGAGTCAGCTACGTGTAAAAGCAGCATATCACACAACTAACATCTGTCACTCTATAAAGCACTCTGTCACACAAGCCTGAGCAGCGTCCCTGCGGAACTACGGGACTCTAGTTACTCACCGCTCGAGGCTCGGTGTAGTTTGATCCGAGCCCTGATGTTAAACTGTGGTACTTTGCTCTGGGATCCAGAGACTCCGGCTTTTGCAGAAACAGCCAGTGCTGTGAGCAGAATGAGAAAGTCATGAATCCCGCTTAATAGCGCATTTATAATGCAAATATTCAAATTGTCTGAATGATTTTCAAATGGAAATACCAGTGCCTCTGCTCCGTTGTACGGTGTAAGGGTGAAAGTGTTGGTGAAAATCCTAATCTGTTATGCAAAATTGGAAAATACATGAACATGAGACTCTTCATAACTGCAGTCACATTAAAAAAAAATAAAAAAAAGAAGAAATTACCACTTACCAACCACATGATGGGCATGATTAGAGTCCAGAAGAAGGAGGGGAGGATACCATAGGTCAAATTAGTCATAACCAGTCCTGGACAGACTACAGAGGAGAACAGACCCTGTCACAAGACAGGAAGAATTTAAAAAAGTTTTGCTAAGCTTGCAGTTACTGCCCCAACATCAGAGTTTCTCACAGACAAACCTGGCTGTTCATGTTCCTGTTAAGAGCCAGGCTGAGCATGTCTGAAGCGTATTTGGAGGAACTGTAGGGCTCCGTCCCTTCTCTGTGTTGAATGTCATCGATGCTGAAGGCAGAGCGGCGGGCATTACTCGAAGAGGTCCACACTACTCTGGATGCATGACCTGTCTGACACAGCAGAGGCTCCAGCTCCCTGATCTGGAAAACAAAGGGTGAAATATATCAGGTCCCCAGTGAAGGAGGGTTACAGCATCAACTTCATCAGATATGTTGATTTTTATCAGGTAAATAATTCACTGTATTAGCTAACTCAGATAGCTGTTTCACAATATAACATTTTGTAAAAGCCAAAAAAAAAACAGAAGTAATTTTATCTTTAAAATGATCTCAAACACCGACCCTGTACGTTGCTTTAAGACACTAAGAAATGTCTTACCCTAAATTATTAATACAGCAGGATTTAAAAGTCAGTCACAAAATTTACAAGAAAACAAATTCAAAGCATTAAAAACTGCACACTGACTGGCCACTTTATTAGGTACACATGTTCAACTGCTTGTTAACCCAACTATCTAATCAGCCAATCACATGACACCACCTCAATGCATTGCAGACGTGGTCAAAACAACCTACTGAAGTTCAAACCGAGCACCAGAATGGGGAACAAAGGTGATCTAGCTGACTTTGATGTGGCACGGTTATAAGTGCCAGACAGGCTGGTCTGGAAAAACTGATGACTCTCAGCGACATTCAGATGCAGGGTCAGAATTTGGAGTAACCAACATGAAAGCATGGATCCATCCTGCCTTGTATCAACAGTTCAGGCCGGTGCTGGTGTAATGGTGTGGGAGATATTTTCCTAGCACGCTTTGGGCCCCTTCATACCAACTGAGAATCGTTTGAATGCCACAGCCTACCCGAGTGTTGTTGCTGACCATATCCATCCCTTTATAACCACAGCGTACCCATCTTCTGATGGCTGCTTCCAGCAGGATAACGCACCATATCGTGAAGCTCAAATGATCTCAAACTGGTTTCTTGAACATGACAGTGACACTGCACTCAGATGGCCTCCACACTCACCAGATCTCAATCCAACAGAGCACCTTTGGGATGTGAAATGGGAGATCCTCATCATGGATGTGCGGCCGACAAATCTATGTGATGCTGTCATGTCAATATGGACCAAAATTTCTGAGAAATGTTTCCAGCACCTTCTTGAATCTGTGCCATGAAGAACTAAGGCAGTTCTGAAGGCAAAAGGGGGTCCTAACAAGCCTGGACAGGGCAAATTTCAACAGTAATCTATGCTCAGCTGCTCTGCAAGATTTTCATTTATTCAGGAATTTCAGGTTGGACAGGTGTCATGGCTGAGCTTTAATATGTTTGGGAGAGACAACGCTGAATGAATTAACCATTATGTTTACTTTGCTTCACTAAGCAACACAACCAAGAGCAACACACAGCAACACAGGCTGCAGCGGAGTTTCTCTGTAAAACATACGCACATTAGTGGAAATGCACTTTAAAGTCAATACCCTGGCCGTGTTCATATGCAGAAGCTGATGCATGTTATTGTAGGTTAAAAGAAAGTGAGTGTGTGTGTGTGTGTGTGTCTTTGTGGTCTACCAGGATAAAATGGCCAAACAGGTTAGTGGCAAAAACTTCCTGTAGGCCATCTGAGTTGAGGCGGTCTTGTTGAGTTAAGAGACCCTCTGCTGTTGCAAACATGTTGACGACATTGCTGCAGTGGGGAAGATGCACCATCACAGAGCAGCAAAGATACAGCAGGCAGCTTGAAGCCAACAGCAAATAAAGAAAATCATGAAGTAGCTTTAGAAATGTACCTGGAAAATAAACCCTTAAAGAAAGCTCTGACATCCACTTGTGGATTGGGCATAATTCCAGCATTTAGATACAAGAAGTCAATTCTGCTGTACCTGGAAACACACACACGTGCATTAAAGGTCTCGGTTCCATATTTGTAGTTCATATTCAAAAGAGAACAACACTGTCATGAGGTCAGTGTGCAGCATCAAACATCTCTCACCTGGACTTGACCACCTTAGCAGCGTTGAGCACGGACTCCACAGAGCCCACATCAAGGTGCAGTAAGTCCACACGGGCACTGGCGTGAGAGGTAAGGAGGGCACTGCGGGCAGCCTCTGCCCGCTGCATGTTCCTGCAGGCCAGACACAGTCGAAGCTGTCCGTCCTCCGTGAGCAGCCTTTCACACAAAGCCAAGCCGATGCCGCTGCAGACAGATGGCAGACAAACACAGCCGTGCACACGTATTAACAAACTTTCCCTGAGGAACTGAGAGATTACCTCACTGATTAAGTAAAGCAAATTGTAAACATAGAGCCAGTTTGGAGTCAAAGTACTGGAGGAGAAATGAGGAAAAAGGATTAGAAGCATTTTCAAGTGAAGTGACAGTTTCATTTTTCATGCATTGTTAATTATGATCCTTTGTTTCCTAAGTAATATTTACCAGATATATTAACTAGTGTGTAGGTAGGGAAAAATGTATGAGGAACATACACACGTGTTGTGTTTTGTTATAGCTGTGTGTTAAGTAAAGAGCTTTAGGAAACAGGAAGCAGTTAATATAGCTTAACATAAAGACTGGAAACATGGAGAAACAGCTCGTCTCCTTACAATGAGATCTATTCCTTGAAAGACAATGTAATGTTAAATCTAGATAACCGGTTAATGCAAAGTTTGGCTAAGGTTAATGTAAGAAGAAACACAAATAGTTTGGGAAGCAGACTTATTTCCACAATAATCTCTACTTCAGCTTTATAATCTAATTCGGAATGTTGTTATCCTAAAGGTTTTCTTTTGCCCCAATCAGGTAAAACATTATGACCACCTGCCTAATCTTGTGTTGGTCCCCCTTTGCTGCCAAAACAGTCCCGACCTATTGAGGCATGCACTCCACTAGACCCCTGAAGTGCTGTGGTATCTGCACCAAGGATCTGCAACAGATCCTTTAAGTCCTGTAACTTGGGCCTCCGTGGGTCGGACTTGTTTGTCCGGCACATCCCACAGACTGAGATCTTGGGAATTTGGAGGCCAGGTCAACACCTCAAGCTTGTCGTTGTGCTCCTCAAATCATTCCTGAACCATTTTTGCTTTGTTACAGGGCGCATTATCCTGCTGAAAGAGGCCACAGCCACCACGGAATACCGTTTCCATGAAAGGGTGTGCATGGCCTGCAACAATGCTTAGGTAGGTGGTACAAAGTTCAGAGGTCAAAGTAACATCCACGTAGATGGCAGAACCCAAAACATCACACTGTCTAATGCATCCTGGTACCAGGTGTTCCCCAGGTAAGGACGCACACACACCCGGTCATCCACGTGATGTAAGAGAAAATGTGATTCATCAGAACCAGGCCACCTTCTTCCATTGCTCTGTGGTCCAGTTCTGATACTCACGTGCCCATTGTTGGCGTTTTTGGAGTTGGGCAGGGGTCAGCATGGGCATCCTGACTGGTCTGCAGCCCCATACACAACAAACTGCGATGCACATTTCTATAAGAACCAGCATTAACCTTTTTGGCAATTTGAGCTACAGTAGCTCATCTGTTGGATCGGACCGGGTCAGCCTTCGCTCCCCACGTGCATCAATGAGCCTTGACCACTCATGACTTCACTGCTTCACCACTGTTCCTTCCAAGGACCACTTCTGATAGATACTGACCACTGCAGACCGGAAACACTCCACAAGAGCTGCAGTCAAACTCTGTCAAATCCTTACGTTTGCTTACTAGCAGCTTTAGCGGACCCACCTGTTCGCGCCCGTTACAATAACCACTCTCTCCATGTCTGACCGAAGCGAGCAGCGGCTGAAGATGAAGAAGTTTCAAACCAGTTAGGCTGCGCTCACTGTACCCGTGGACGCTCAGCCCCTCGTCCGATTCCAATGAGAGCCCGCAGCCTATGGCTTAGGCAGCAGCGTGGTGTGATTGGATGTCAACAAACAGCTGGCCAATCAGATTTCACTACAGCGAGCGAGGCGGTCCAAAACGCTAAAAGCGCAACGGTTGAAAGTGCCCCTTATCTGATATGGTAAATGTAGTAACCCCAGCAGGCTAAAAAAGTATGAAAATTATAGTAAATTAAGAAACAAACAAACAAATAATATAAAAAATAATAGTAATAATTTTTCTTTATTTACAGGAATTCTTGGTCCAACCAGCATTAACATTTTCTTTCTTTGCTACTTTCCCACTTTAAACATCAAATTCCCTTCTGCAAAAAGGACATAAACATGTTTATAAAACATTGACATAAGCTTCTGCATAGGAAAGCACAGTCTCATAAGGAAAACATTTCCCTCAGGACAAAATTCAATCATAAAAGATAACCAAACAGCGGTGACATAATAAATGTGCAGCCGCATTAGATATATGTATGGAAAAGAAAAGGGAAAACAGGATTATTGCAAAAATAGACAGCATAAGAAATAATAATAATAATAAATACACAGAGGTCTGAACACACTGTGCGAATAGTGCTATTTGCATTATATCTACAATAGGAGGCTATATTTAAGTGTAGCCTATACCTTCACATATCTCTCCATATACAGCATCATTTTTGACAAGCAGACATTAATGAAATGGTAAATATTTTATGTGTCTGACTCCAAATAAATTTCAAATGAATCTAAACCAAAGGAAGCAAAGAAGACACCACACAGCACAGAGGAACGATGCATCTCCTCTGCTATGCCAGGCTCTCTAACAGCTGTGAGTGTATGTCCTGAAAGCTCGGCCTCTGCTTGGCGTTTCTCCTCCAGCAGCTTAGCATGAGATCATTGTAAACTCTGTCAGGACAACAGGCAGGTTTCGGCAGGTACACCTGGGAGGATGAAGCAAATATATTCTCAGTATAGTATCTCTCAAAATAAAAAGGAAATTTGCAAAAGTACGGGATACATTTACATATAGTAGAAATAAGTGACAAATGTGAGTACTAGCAATAAAAAAAAAAAATCAAAAATCAGACACACTGTGTACTCAGGATGATTGTCACCTAAGGTGGCCTGGCGCTCACCTGTTTGCCCTGGTCCCTGAAGAACTCGCCCGTGTTTTCAATGACCTGCTCGTCAGAGAGCTGGGAGTACGGCTGCTCTTTACACAGAGTGAGAATTTCCCACAGAGTCACCCCGAAGGCCCACACATCACTGGCCATCGTGAACTTACCCTGAGAAAAAAGATCAGAGGCCAATTTGTACAAAAACACAGTCTAGCATAGACATGCTGTAATGTGATGCTGGTTGTAGTCCAATGTCAGATTTCCTTTAGTCCATTAGTCGCAGGCTATTTACACAACCAGGGACAAATGGAGGTAATAATGTCCCAGATCCTTAGATCACTCACTAGTAGGATACTCTCCCACGACATCCAGCGAATGGGCAGGACGGCTCGGCCCTGGATCCGGTAGTAATCCCCCCTGTAAAGGTTCCGGCTCATGCCGAAATCGGCGATCTTTATGGTGTACTTCTTACCCACCAGGCAGTTGCGGGTTGCCAGATCACGGTGGACAAAGTTGAGAGAGGACAAATACTTCATACCAGATGCAATCTGCATCGCCATGCCAATCATTTCGGTGTAACTAAAAGCACAGGAGGTCACAGGAGAGGGAAAATACATAGTGTGAGCTAAATGGATCTTTGTGTCATTTCCCCGATGATCATTTCAATTACATGTCAAAGTCAGAGCCTACCTGACCATACTCTTCTCCTCTGTCTCCTCCTGCTGGGTCTTATCTTCATCATCAGCCTTTAGCCTGAGATTGCAGAGGAACTGGTTCAGGTCACCATTTTCCATGTACTCAGTGATCATGCACAGAGGGTCTGTGTCCACACACACCGCCAGCAGACGGACAATGTTGGGGTCCCTCAGACGGGACATGATTCGGATCTCCTTCAGGAAGTCATTCCTGCGGAACGGATTGACAGCTGAATGAAGAGCCGCAACCGGCTGGACACAAATGTCCCATACGTCTATGTAAAAGTTGCTTTTACCTTGCATTCTTGTTGGCATCTTCCCGCAGTGTTTTAACAGCAACAAGCAGAGGGCACTCATTGTTGCCCTCTATGGACAAATCCTCACCCAAAAAGTCCTGCATGCCCTCTGCCTCACACAAGTGCACCTGTTTAGAGAAGCACTTTGTCAGTCCATCATCCACTTGGCATCACTCGAAACCATCTGTTTAATACCGCTAAGTGTTTCCTATCTGTCAGTGTGTAGCGATTTCACGGTCTGCTTTCACAGACAGCAAACTCTGCCATTGAATTTTATAAATGATAGCTATAAAGTTACACCAGCATAATGATGGCAAAGGGAAAATGAGTTTAAAGCCCTAAAGCTGTGCCAAAAAACATTAGAGCTACAAAACTGAGTATACTTCTCCAAACTGGCCCTCTCCCAGCTTCTCCTTGAAGGTGAGCTTCTGTCTGGGGAACTCCCTCATGGATGAATCTGTGCCAGCAAAGAAATTCATGTTGACAGCTGTGATGGAGTAGGTGCTGCTGTCTGAAGACTCCTGCAGACTGATGATATCTGCCTCTGCATAATGGGGAGCGCCATCTGAGCCACTGGTTCTGCAGGAGGTACCCGATTCTTATGTGGAAAGGAAAGACTGACTATAGGACGTGCTGTTCTAGTTGACCTCAAAGATGCTTGCTTTTTTTAAAATTTTTGACAGCTTACCAAGGCATTCAGTGGACTGAGAAAACTCGGGCAGTTTCCGAATGAGACGCGAAGGCTCCTGGTAGTCAGCGCAGAGGGGGAAGATTCTTTCATAGGTGGAGTTGGAGGTCGAGCCACCCTCACTGGAGAGAGAAGAGTGGTAGAAGGAGAAGGCCCACGACTGGATGGCAAGACGAGCTGTGAGCTCGTCGTCCAACATGCGACGAGATGCCTAAAAACGCAAGAGAGCAGCAGTTGGTATCTACTGTCAAGTGTGGTTATATGTAATAATCAGCTACAACTTAAAAGTCTCGTGAGGTTGTGATTGTGTGTTGCTGATCAGTTTGTTCCAACATTTGGGTAACCAGTGACACCTGTGAAAGGACAGGTGACTGCCAGGAAAGTCTGGTGGACGGCCGGGAAAGACCAGCTGACAGCGGGAAAGACCGC
>JAVDPK010017750.1:0-12023 GCA_034780415.1 Cichlasoma orientale | reverse complement strand
CAGCCGCAACAGGTAGCCACCCAGAAACAGAGGTAAGAGAGAGAACCTTTGAAACACTGTGCTTTTTGTGTAATTTTAACCTTCTGTATGAAGAAAGAAAATGCAAATAACTAAAAATAAAACTTCTGGATGTAGGTATATGGGGGATGTTCCTGCACTGCTGAGCCACTGCTTCGGGAAGAAGAGCATTTCCAGTGAGTTTAAATGTTTCTTCTGTAACGCATACCAAGTTTTCCTGCATGTTTGGTGATATCGTTTTGTGTTTCGTGGTGTAGGAGCGTTTCAAACCTATCTGACTGCAGTGATGGCTCTGCAGTACACTGAGCAGCCCGATTACTCCGCTCTGAAGGCCGGATTCAGCAATGGTTTAGCGCAGCTGGGAGCGTCGGTGGAGGAACCCTTTGGTTTTTAGGTGAGAGCACATCTGTCTGCAACTCACAAACAAATAGGTTCACATGTACCTGAGGCCTACGACGAGGCAAGGTCAAGATACCCAGGATAGGTTTGCCTTATCTGGGTTCACTTGCCTTAATGTCGTCAGCTAACCGAGTTGAGCCGGTGTAGCTAAGAGTGCATTTACATAGAGACATGTGACTAGTCACAGGCATGGATGGGTCTGACGGATTTTACAAAGGAATAAAACTGTAATTAGAGAAATCTGAAGACTGCAGTGTGAGTTAGTGTGATAGGAAAAGCACTGCACAGTATATACAAAACAAAAAAAATGGGGTTTTTCCACCAGATGCCCTTCCTGACACAACCCCAAAGGGATTTATCTCCTCCCAGTCTGGAAACAGGGATTCTTTGCATGTTAGGCAAATGTGCAAACCACTACACTATGAAGTCACCCTGTGTGCCAGAATAAGAAAAAACATTACTCTGCAACCATCCATTCTCTTCCGCTTATCCAATTCAGGGTCGTGGGGGGGGCCGGAGCCTATCCCAGCTGCCATAGGGCGAGCGGCAGGGTACACCCTGTACAGGTCCATTCACACTCACATTCACACCTGTGGGCAATTTAGAATCACCAATTAGCCTAACCCCACTGTTAGCGTGGAGAGTTAACAGACCTCACTATAACGTCTCTTTATTTGTTTAACGCTGCCAGCTGCAACCCTGGTAGTGTTAAACAGCCTGAGCAGAAGTAAAGGGAAAAAAAACCCAAACAGCTAATTTCGAGTCAGCTCGCTTGCCAGTTGTATAAAAGGTCAACGAGGCTTAGGTGCTCTGTTTTAGGATCATATTTTAAGGTTCATGTAATAATAAAGTTGCGTAAAAAGTTCTCGGAAGCCAGAATTAACAAAAGCAAAATATTTTCTAAGATCTTTATATTTCTTATTGATGCTCATCTGAGAGAGACAAAACCTGTCTGTGGGCTTTTCCAGAAGAGTTCAGAGTTCACTAAACGACATCAAAGTGTTAAAATTGAGGAGGAACATCTCCTTCCTCAGTGAAGATCACACCCTGACTGATAGTCACATGAGGGTGTCAAACTGCGTCAGACCCTTTGTATCCAACTCATCTTTGTTTTATTTTCAGATCGTACAAAAAGACAACACTGGAAGATCCTGGATGTTGTTTTTTTTTTACTCGTTTTTAATAATCCCGTTTTAACTGTGATGTTTTATTGCACTGAAAGATGAGTGTCTTGGGTTTAAAAAGTACACCATTCATTGTGTTTACTGGGTTCATCATTTTTATGGTGTTGAAGTTACTGCAGTTTTAAGCCTCATATAAATTTCTAATGTACAGAGTTTGGATTATTTTGATACCTTGTCGTGTGTGTTGCAGTGTTCTTTTGTCTGTTGGATTTGTTAACTGGTTGCTTTCCTTTCTTGTCTTTGACATCGACTCCCTGCTGCTAAACATTTCAACAATAAAATGTCTACATTTCTTATTAAACAGTGACTGTGATCTTTTTGGTTTTGGACTTTCCCAGAGTAGCTTTGAATGACGCAGGTTCTTTTACTGGACCTTAGTGCCGACCCTGCATTTACACTGTTTTACCTCGTCGCGCTTTGGTCGTTCTTCTCACTGGCCCTCACAAACATAAGATTTAAACAGCAGCCTGGTGGAACATCTGTGCTTTGTTTAGAGGAGTCTGAAGCTTTTGGCTCACAGGGATTACACAAACACACACTGACCTTGTTATTTGAAACTCAGGCCATATTTAACCCTGAAGAGACCAAACTATTTTAGTAACTAAAATGATCAAATAGTCTCTGCGGCAGTAAATCGTTACTCTAGATATTTGCTATGATTCATCACAAATATCACAATGTAGTGAACAGAAGTGGAAAATTACACTAAAATCAAACCTGATTGTTAGAAAAATGTATTTCATAAGTGACCCCACACAACTGTCCATTATCTTTGCCACACCGGTGGACCAGATGCTTAAAAAGAAAATTATGAAGTTCTGAAAAAATTATGAGTTGTAGAAGTACTCACCAGCTACTTTAGTGCTGGGTTTGACCCCCTTTTGCCCTCAGAGCTGTGTTAAATCTTCATGGCACAGATTCAACAAGGTGCTGGAAACATTTCTCAGATTTTGGTCCATATTGAGATGATCTACTCAATTGAGATCTGGTGACTATGGAGGCCATGAGTACAGTGAACTCTGAAATGTTCAAGAAAACGATCTGAGGTGATTTGAGCTTTGGGACATGGTGCATTATTCTGCTGGAAGCAGCCGTCAGAGGATGAGTACACCGTGGTCATAAAGGGATGGAGGTGGACAGCAACAATACTCAACTAAGGTGTAGTATTTAAACAATTCTCAGTTGCTCTTAAGGGGCAAATACCAGCCTGAACCACTGACGTACCCGGTCTGGTCTCGTGCTGCTGTAGTCCATCTGCTTCGAGGTTCAATGTGTTGTGCATTCAGGGATGCCCTTCCTTTCTTTTCTTAATGTGAGCATGCAATCCGGGCTCAAAATGGGCCTTTGGTGGGTGGCTACACACATAACCACACAAATTTTTAGTGCTGTTTCAATGGCCTGCAATTTTTTGTTTAAATGCAGAAAAAACTGTCCCCCCTATTGCAATAGTGATTATATGACAGAAAATAAGGCACAGTAGATCCACTTTAAACAAGTAATTTAACATTCAACGATTATTCCGCTTTCACACACTTGATGTGCTGAGACTAAAGTTGATTCAGTCAACACAACAGGACGTGTTAATTTTAAAGAAACCTTTATAAAGTTTAAACATTTCTGAACATAAACATTTTGACATTTCAGGACATATACAATTCTTTATATGAAACAGTAAATATCTCTTATTGTGCACACTCTCAAAGTAATTCCGAAAATAAACACTGTTCTCTTTTGCCTGATCTCTCCTGTCGTGGCATTTAAAACCTTACATCGCTTGAGGCACTTTCTGAATGACGAGGCTGTTAAAGAAACATGTAAAGCATGACAGACTATAGCGCCCCCGTTAGGCGGCTTTTTGACACAGTCACAGACCGGATGGCTTTCTCGGAGCGGGGCTTAGCTTACACACCTATACTGATCAGCTGAGCTTCATATGCAGACATGCTGGCAGTGTGTGTGTGTGTGTGTGTGTGTGAGGCAGCTACACATGCAGGTTTAAATACAGTTTCACACTGCAGGTTGTTTCTGACTTCTGCTATCCTTTCAAGTGTTAGTTTCTAATAACAGCTTAGGCGCTGGTACAGCTTTGACCTTTAAATGTAACCTCTGCACTCCAGGTGTGTGTTTCTAAATAGTAACCGTCTCTGAAGCCTGAAATTTTCACTTTCAGGCTACATTCCTCCTTTGGAAATGACTTCATGTCTTCAGACAAACATCACATGCTCGTGAAGTCCTTTCCTCTCACAATGAAAGAGCCCCGGGCTGTGCACAGATTTAACACTGAAAATCAATACCTCGGTAGTTCTTCCATATCCACAAATAGTTTTTTTTTTTTTCTGAAGACACTATAATGCATCTTGGTAACTGATTGTATGCATCTCTGTAGCTTGAAAAAACATCAACTTGAACTTATAAAACCATCTGAAAATGATTAGCTCACTTAAAAACCAAACCAAAAAAAAAAGGCCGCTTTAAGCTGTTCCTGAAATGTTTTTGGACACTGAGTTTTCACATGACAGGAGCAGTTTATGAAAGTGTAAACGTACATGGGGTCCCACTTAACCCAGAGCACATGATGAAGTGTGTGTTCAAAGTATGATTACTGCTGGAGGAGGAGGAGGGGTGTGTGTGTGTGTGTGTGTGTGTATGTGTGTGTTTACAGTCATGACTTAGGTACAGAAACCTCGAGGTTTATCATTCCTGGTGAGAACAAGGCGAATATGTGCACAAACTCCACCATGATGGAGGAGCCTGTTTGTCTGAGCAGTAAGTGGAACATCCTCAAGGCCTCCAATCCTGCAGTGTAAGAGAGAGACGGATGGCACCGGTTTTTCCGAGTGGGAGAAATGGTTTAGGTTCCGCGGTGTCACTAGAAGTCAGATGTGGCCTGCTGACTGGGAGTGGAGGGACACTCCTCCTGATCTTCTCCTGTAAGATTAAAAACATGGAAAATTAAACCTCTCACACCTGCAGTGAAGAACTCCCGCCTGTGTTTACTGACAAGCTCCTCACCGTGCTCCTCGCCTCCCTTCTCCCTGCTGGGCTCCTCTTCCTTTGCCTCAGGAATTTCTATATGACCCAAATCCTGCACGTCATCCACACTTGACTCCTTTAAGGCAAAAAAAAATGTAATCAGAATTCTTCATTGATAAAAGCAGCACGCAGATCACATCACAGCTTTAACAGGAACACACACACACACACACACACACACACACACACAGTTCCAGACATTCATGCATGCTTAAAGAGAGTTAAAATGGGATGGGCCTCAGTAACTCTATATAAAATTGTGTAATAGTAAATAACTTAACGATCTACAATCAAAAATGCAACATCCCACATCGCCCCACCCACACATGATTATTGGAATGGATAGCGAGCAATCGGACAACCAATCAGAGCCAGAGATCATTAAAGTCTGCTTACCTGTGATTCAGAGAAACGATCTTCATCTGAGTTCCTAAATCCTTCTGGAGCTTCCATAAGAATCTCAAGAACATCAGTTTCCTCTTCCTCGTCACTGCTGAGTGAGACAAAACAAACTGATGTGAAATATGTGTCGGCTAGAAGATGCCATCACACAGGTATCGCCCACCTGTTCACTGATACTGAACTATTTTTAATATGAGCATCACATTTTCAGTTCCAATTAATTCTTTTTCTGAGACGTCGTGTCACAGTGACATTACGCTCACGCTCCCCAAGAGTCAAAGGTGTTATAGCTGCAAAGGGTGGGCCGACGTCATATTAAACCCGATGGATTAAGAATGGGAGTTCACTCAAGTTCGTGTGTGTGTGACGAGTGAATACTCATACAATAAACGTGTCAATAAAGTTTTTACTGAGGTAGGGTCACTTCCTCTTAAAAGGGTTTTCAAAACAGGACATCACATCTGATGTTTAAAGGACTCGCAGAGGACAGTGCAGACTTTTTAAAACCTCCAGTAGGATGTCAGCCTGTTTCCTGTACCTGTTTGTCTCAAGAGCGTACATACAAAGAGCCACTCAGTTCTTAAAACACACACCTGACATGTTTCTTTGGATGGAAACCAGTTTCTAAGAAAGGGTTTTCTTCTCACTGACTCAACACAAACTTAAATGTATGTTGCAGAATTCACTTTATTCAGATACACGATGTCAGCTTTCCTCCATCTTGCCTTCCCTGCCTGCTGCCAGCTGGATGCCTCTTTTCTATTGGCTGCACAGATACTCATGGCAGGACACAGAGCTCTCAGCACAAGACACTGACATACCGCATCCTGTGCGAAAGCACACAACTGCTTCTAAAACCCATGGGAGTCGCCCCCTGCTGGCCATTAAAATGAATGCAGGTTGAAGGCACTTCTGAATCAGCTTCTAACTGCAAATAGCAGTCAGGTAACAGTTGATCTTTTCACTCAGCAGTGTGTCTGCACCTCTCTAATTATGAGCACCAGGGTCAGAAAAACTCTCACATCCACCACCTTGTAGTTCTGAGTCACAGATATCAGGGGTTTTAAACAGATACAGTATTGTCAACAATGCTGTGACAATCCACCACACAGTTAGATATATAACAAATAAACAGCATCAGACTATGGCTGGCAATAGCTACCTCCCATTTACCTGGAAACACTGTGGAAGTGTACTGAGGAGAACTCACTGTTGATGGTGAAACTAGAATTACTGTTGATGGTTTACTAATTCTAGCAAACCATCAACAGTTTACTAGAATTACCACCTTGCAGTAATTCTAGGTTGACCTTTGCCAACCAAATAAGTAGTTTCCACCTGTGTCTGCCCTGACTTGACCTTTGGCCTTTGGGGTACAAAGAGGCATTTGTGTGAAATATTTAATGTATGAATTCTTCAGTTATGCATAAAAACATGTTTTTGTGAGGCCATGATGACGTCCAAGGACCAAAATCGAAACACTTCACTTGCATCCAAATGAATGAAACAAATCCTACAAGCTGTTCCTGAGATTTGGTGTTTAAGACGATGGAGAGACGTGAAAACTACTCATGGTTTTACTCTTGAATGTTTTCCCTCTCGTTTAGCTGTTTTTGGTCTAACAGCTCCAGTTTCATTAGCTCCTAAATGCTTCATGTTTGTCTGAGCTCTGTCTAGTTAACGATTAGTTTTTAAAGCTGAGTTTATATTTAACTCTAAAGCTCCGCACCAGCTCCTATCTGGAGCTTTAGAGTTTGCTATAAAGAAACTGAGACTGTTGTGGACGCTGTCTTGGAAATATGCACCGCTGTATCTAAAGTGATGACAAATATTTCTGTCCTCACACTGACTGACCTTCCTCCACAGTACATGTTTTCTGCATTCTTTTCTTCTTCTTCTTTTATTTCCACTTCTTCCGTTTTGTTTTGGTCCTCTTCACATTTCCCGTCCCGCTCTTCTTCATCGTCTCCGTCGTCTTGTTGTTGCTCATCCTCCTCTTCTTCATCGAGATCAGAGCAGTTGAGAAAGTCGAAGCTTTCGAGGGCAGTCTCAACTTCCTGGTTGAAACTCGCAGACGTAGGGAAAGGAGGCTGAGGAGAAACACATGCAGGTGTTAAACGTGTCACTGTTAAAATGTTACAGACTTTGTGAACCAATGTGTTAAATTTACCCCTAAACTCACCGCTGGAGCATCCTCAGCTCGTTTCACCTCCTGGACGGACTGACTTTGGTCTACATTATGTTCCTCTAACGCTTCAGCATCTGTTTCTGCTTCAGTCTGTTCAGCCTGTGCTAACGAGTCCACGGACGGATCATCGTTTACCTCTGCAGACACGTGTGGCCTCTGTGCAAATGATGCAGGAGGCAGAGAGATGTCAGGGCAGGAGCAACTCAGGTCTGCCGAGGTTTCAGAGAGCTCCTCTGACTGGACAGACACCCTGTCAGTCGCAGTACAGTCTGGGCCGCTCTCACCGGTGAGGCCGTGAGAGCAGGAAGCCTGCAGATGGCCGTTTGTCTGAGGGAAAACCTCGGCGGCTTCAGTCTCATCCTCCTCCTGGTTGGATGAAAGCGAGGGCGTTGACGCGCTGGACTTGTGCGGTGTGAACGACAGCTGAGTAGTGAGAGTGGTTTGCAGCAAGTTGGACGCCGTCAGCCTCTGAGCGTGATGAGCCAGCGCTGGACTGGATGAGTCATCGGAGGATTCAGAGGAATTGGACCAGACGGTCCCGTTCTCCATTTCCCCCTGACGCTTCAGCAGAGACTAGAGATGAAACAAAACGAGATCAGAACAAGAAACAAAATCATCTGTAGTATCACATACAGCGGGACGCTTAGTGAACACTATTAAATTCTATCCAGAAAAGCAATAACTATTGACAAATCAATGGCGTGGCTGTTTATCTGTGCATCACAGAAGCTTTAAATGGGGGGAGTAAAATCTGACTGCTTCCAGAGTGTTTTCACACTAACAAAGCCACAGCTCCTCCAGGTCCAGAACACGTAACCTCTCTGAAACATAAAACCAGTGCTCTATGAGAACACGATCCTGCTGCTCACTCAACTCATCATGTCAGTAAACACTTTCCTGGTGAGTTTGTCATATCAGTCGCTAGTTTCAAGTCCTATCAGGAGCTTCTTGAGATGCTTCTGTATAAGCGTGCAGTGTTCTGGATTTCTCAGTCAGATCATCCCCTCACCTGTCACGCTGAACCAAGATCATGACAGGCATAAAGCCTTGAATGTTCATCTTTTTTTTAACCAATTTCCCAACAGTGTAAACATACACTCATCGGCCCCTTCATTAGGTACACCTATTCAACTGTTTGTTAATGCAAATATCTTATCAGCCAGTCACATGTTCAAACTAAGCATCAGAAGAAAGGTGATGTAAATGACTTTGAATGTGGTTGGTACCAGGCAGGCAGGCAGTGTAAAAACTGTTCAAAATTCTAGTCGTGTGTCATCAAAGAGATGGTGGGCAGGGTGTGATGAGTCCTTTATGATGTTTGTTGCTTTCTGAAGGCAGCAGGAGGTGAAGATAAGGTCCAGAACAGGTAGATGTGTGTGTGTTATTTGGTCTGCAGTTCTGATTACTCACTGCAGGGCCTTTTGTCAGGCACAGAGCTGCTGCTGTAGCACACCAGCTGACAAATCTGCAGCAACTGTGATGTTATCACATCAAAATCTCTGAGGACTGTTTCCAGCACCTTGCTGCATCGGTGCCATGAAGGACTGAGGCAGTTCTGAAGGCAAAAGGGGGTCCAACCCAGTGCTAGCAAGTACCTAATAAAGTGGCCAGTGAGTTTATATTGTCACTTTCTTCTCTTTCTATTCTCATTAAAGAGGCAATGATTTGTGAACTACTACATAAACCAATTTGGCTCCCATCTACATGATCACAAACTGAATGTATTTGTTTTAGTTTCTGTGCAGCCGTCCGTGTGTAGGAAATGTTAATGTACAATTTTTGGATCTTGGTAACTTGTGAAAAGTCATTATTTTAAACACTGAATTATTATTAACATCTGTTATTTTCTTGATCTTACAAACAAAACTGATCTGCACTCCCTCATCTTAACAAAAAGCTGTGATCGCTTTAGATCAAAATGAAACATGATCGGGATTGTTCAGGATTTGATTGGATATTAACAGACCAGTCAATCATTATTTGGTCACTACAAACTAAACCACAGCTACGGCTACATCCAAACACACCGACTCTGCTGTGGTGAGCTGAGGCGCCGTACGGCTGAATTCACAACGTAAGGTCGCCGCCCTGTCCGCCATGATGCGGTGGAAAGCCTCGACCAGCATGCGCCTGTGCCCGCCACGAAGCACGCTCTTCATTGAGGCGAGGAAGAGGAGGGAGATATTGGAGCGCTACTCAACCACTATTAAACAGCTGCAAGGACCACAGCTCCGTTCAAACATACTGCTGCTGTCACACAACTCGCTATGGCTATCATTCACTCTCCTCGCCTCAGGCACGCCACGCCCACACCCACACGTCCTCACACACAGCCCTCTGCGAACACCCTCACACACGTCAGAGCTACCGCTACAGACGAAGCAGTCGGGGAACAGCTGAAACAGAACAGGCCGGTGAAACGACAGTAATAACAACCATCAGTTTAGTATAAATGCAAGAGACTTATACAAACTATGACCCAGTGATGTTAGCAGAACAGGTGTGAAGGAGGAGTTGTTAGTGGAAAAAGCTGAAGGTGAAAATTCCTCATGTTGTCACTCACATAAAACACCTGCTCTCGCATAGAGGGTGTGTCAGGAGGGCTCTGATTGGACAGCAGGCGTTTAGAAACTGTGCTGGAGGAAGATGTCTGGTCATCCTTGTCAAACGGACTGGAGGGAAAAAAAGAAAAAGAAAAACAGGGTTAAAGATTTGTGAATAATCCCAAAAATAAAAGCTGCACAGGGAAACTGAGGTGTGTGTGTGTGTGTGTGTGTGCATAGCAGGTCTGAGTACCTCCAGGTGACCTCCAAGTTCAGTTTCACTGTCCCAAGGTCGTTGATATCCACGGCGAGCGTCTGAGGCAGCGGGCAGAACAGATCGAGCATTTCACAGGACACGCTGCCCACCACCACGTGATTGGCTAGGCTCTTCAGCTCCGTCACCTTAGAAACCGAAACACAAAAACCTCAACGAGGGCAGAGACCATGTGATTACCTAAAACCTCAAGAGCTGGATACAAACACGCTTGTATGAGTGTGTGTGAGAGTATGGGTACAAAGGTATGCATCTCCCCAAATATGTTTTTATTTGCCATGTATTATTATTACTATCATACTTTTTACTTTTATCATGAATTATAGATCGGGAAGTATTTAAGCTGTACATACGAAAAAAAGAAAAAGAACACAAACATATGAAATTAAAGATATAAATGAAAATGATTCAAATCTCAACCCACAGGAATATGAGTTTGGTCATAGAGACTAAACTAACCACCAACAACAATTTCTGGTGTAATCAAAGCCCGATAAAGATCACTGTTCAGCTCCACTGCCACAGGAAATATCTAACTACCTCATAAAATAACATCCGTCCTTATTCTCATCTTCAGTTTCATTTCCAACACTGTTTGCTACACGTCACACTCTCTGTATACTCAGCCGCTTTATTCTGCGATTTGCACCCTGTCCCCAGCATCCTCCTCTGACACACCAACCCTCTGCATGTCCTCAATCACTACATCCATGAACCTTCTCTGTGGTCTTCCTCAGAGATGATTCAACATCCTTCGCCCAATATATCCACCATCCCTCCTCTGCAGTCTGCACATGTCAGCCTCGCCTCTTTCAATTTGTCTCCAAACTGTTCGACCCGAGTGGTCCCTCTGATGCATCCAGTTCTAATCCTGGCCATCCTTCTCCACCCTGCCTGCACTCTCTTCATCTCTCTTGTGTACTGTCCATTATTCTGGATGTTTGACCCCAGCATTTAAGCACATCTACCTTCACTACCTCTGCTCCTCGCAGCTTCACATTTCCACCTGCCTCCCTCTCATTCACACGTGTATTCTGTTTTGCGTCTACTGACTTTCATGAAGCAAGACAGAATACCTGTATTCTACTGAGCTACTTTAAAAACACACCTACAGTGCGAGAAATAATTACTTGATCCCTTGCTGAATTTGTAAGTTTTCTCACTTACAAAGAAATGAATAGTCTCTATTTTATGGTAGTTTTATTTTAATGGAAAGCCAGAATCAACCAAAAAAAAAACCAACACATTACCTAAAAGTAATAAATTGATTTACATGTCATTGAGTGAAATAAGTATTTGATCCCCTACAATCCAGCCAGAATTCTGGCACCCACAGATTGGCTGTGTGTCCACGTGGCACACAGATTACAATCAATCAATCAATTACAGATACTCCTGATCTCAACTCATCATGTGTATAAAGCACACCTGTCCACAGAATCCAACTGCTCCACCATGGCCAAGACCAAAGAGCTGCCAGAGGACAAAACTGGAGACCTGCATGAGGCTGGAATGGGCTACAAGAACATCAGCAAGAATCTCGGTGAGAAGGTTGTTGGTGCAATTATTCGTAAATGGAAGAAATATAAAATGACCATCATTCGCCCTCAGCCTGGAGCTCCATGCAAGATCTTGCCTCATGGGGTGAGGATGATCATGAGAAAGGTGGTGGGTCAGCCCAAAACTACATGGGAGGAGCTTCTTAATGGTCTGAAGCAGTTGGGACCACAGTCACCAAGAACACTATTGGTAACACACTACACCATTATGGACTGATATCTTGCAGCGTCCTCAAGGTCCTCCTGCTCAAGAAGGCACATGTACAGGCTCGTCTTCAGTTTGTTAGTGAACATCTAAATGAATCAGGGAAGGCTTGGGAAAAAAGTGCTGCGGTCAGATGAAACCAAAATCGAGCTTTTTGGCATCAGCTCGACCTGCCGTGTTTGGAGGAAGAGAAATGCTGAGTATGACCCAAAGAACAC
>JAVDPK010017749.1:0-12024 GCA_034780415.1 Cichlasoma orientale | reverse complement strand
TGGCGATATACGATATATATCTCGATATTTTTTCTTCCCAAAAGGTATAAACAAAAAGGCACTTCTGAGTCAAAGCTTCATGTCCCAAATGTCACACAGGCACTTTTATTAACATTCAGCTGTAGATGAGAAATTGCTCAAAAAATAAACTGTTGGCATATTTAAATAATAATGCTCCTCAACTAAATTAATGCTTTTTTCCTCCATAAGAAAAGAATCACAGCTGTGCTATTAAAATGTAAACAGAAAAGATCAAGAGCAAAAATAGCAAAAGGCTGACTTATTCTTTTAAAAGCAGTCTGCAGTGAAGTAGTCACTAGTCACTTTTGGGAAAAAAGTCTCTAGGGGGGTCTGAAAAGCTGCTAAATCAGCAACAAAGTCGCTAAGTTGGCGACACTGCCATGCTGTCGCTTCCTGCGTGATTTACGGGTGAAGCGGTGAGGGAGAGAGGCGGGGCAGTGTGGAGCTGTGCAGAGAGAAAGGTGAACTGGTGGATCTACAAGTATGATTGCAACGCGACATAGACTATATCGATATAAACGATATTGTCTCATCTTATATCGCGTATGAAAATATATCGATATTTTTTAAAAACTCGACATATCGCCCAGCCCTAGGTCATGACATAATGGACACTAAGTTCCCGGTCTCTGTAAATTGTTGTGCTGTGCATACCGGTACTTTGTGCTGGGGGAAAAAAAAAAAAAAAACGTATACAATATTTGGTTTGTGCAGAAAATGCATTTGAAAGGTGAGCTGTGACCCAGCAGTTCCGGGTAGCTGAATTTATATTCACAATGTAATGTATACTGCCCCAGCCATAGATCTGCATAAACTAGGAAGCATCTCTGTGCTGCAGAGGAAACACACCTGGGGGAACAAGAACCAGAAAAAAAGCACTAACTTAGAGTTTAAGTTTAAAGGGGGACCTATTACACTCATTTCTTACTCCATATTTCTATTCTTGGACTCTACTAGAGTATTTTTGCATGATTCACTGTGCAAAATATTCCTTCGCTATACTGAGCCTTGGTGCAGCCCCTCAATTACAGTAAAGTACTGTCAGCTAGATTTACTGCCTTTTACTGTTATTTTACAGTAATTTTACACTGTAGTTCCTTATTGCACCATGCTGGATCTAAGCTTTAAATTATAATACAGTCAGATTTTTGGCTGCCTTTTTATTGTTCCCACTCCATCCTCCACATCCACATGTGTTCATCCTCACACCTTCAGTTTGTTGTCTTCTTTGTCTGTCACTGTTAACAATCCAACCAGACCAGCTAATCGCATCCGCCTCGCAGATGAATCGAGCAGGATGTGATTAAGTGCTGCAGGAGCCGTGGGTCACGACGGCCCATTGCGAGCTCAATCTGAACGCTGTTCACAAAAACTGGAAACCACATCACAGATCCGCCACAATGAGCGCTGGATACAAAATAACTGAAATAACATCACAAATCTTCTGAAGTTATGATTCAAACTGAACTCTTTAATTTCCCATAAATCAGAGAGAGAGAAAAAACATGTGGTGGTTGTTTTGCTGTTTTTCCTCAATGGCATCAGTACTTACAGTATTCTGCTGTATTTACAAAGAACAGTACATTACTGTACAAAATGTCCCATATTTCTACAGACCTTTGTTGTTTTCTACCCTTTAACGGTCTTTACTTTTCAACTGTAGTGTCAAGGTTATGATCTTGTGTTCCAGAGAAAGGGAGAAACAGTCTTTTTCTGTATCTCTTTCATTTTGTCTCGTGGTTTCTCCTCCCATGCTTCCTCACTCTCTCATCTCCACGCCATCCCTTTGATTTTTCTTTTTGTTGTTGTTCTTCTTTATTCTCCTAGTTCCTGAGCGGTATTTTAGCCTCTCCCTCTTTCTCTGTCTTTTCTACTTTTGTCTCCCATATTTATGTTTTTCTATCTGTGTTTACCAATGACTGCTTTCTTTTTTTTAAACTCCGTCACATCCCAGAGAGAGTACAGCATGACCGATTGGCACTTACCATAGAAATTGTTGTTCTAAATAGTCCCAGACTCCCAAACAACACAGCAGTGTGCATACAAATGAATGTTCAGTCCGCATCAGAGAAGATGGACAGCCGCAGCTGAGCACCTATAATGATGATGCCGTGGATGAGCGCGGGGTGCAGTAAATACCACAGATGTTTACCGGAAACCATCTTTGAAGTGCAGAGAAGTCAAAACCGCCATCAGTCAGCTTGTGACGGCAGAGGAAATGAATGCAAAGAGGTTTTTGGGCAAAAAGAAATGACATGATACATGAAAATCCTGATGGACTGCATCCCATCTGTTAGTCTGTAAACTGCACAATATGCAAAATCAGTGACCTTACTTAAATTAAATATACTGGTAACATGGCCTGTTGGTGTCTACCACAGCATTAACTCATTAAGGATTAACTAATTAGTAATTATGATGTGACGATGCAACAAAAGAGCAGAAATATGTGATTTGTCCTGCAGTGTGAGACGTGTAAGCTTAAACCATCAGTTTCACAAAAAAAATGAATTGAATGAAATGAGTCTGTTACATTTAACCCATCCCAAAACAAAACACTGCATGATTTCTGCTTTTCTGTAATATTTGGACACTTTATTTCGACAGCTGCTTTATGCACATAGACACAAGTCGGTACAAGCGAGACCAGACAGCTGAGAGGTCCTGTTAAGGATAATGTGAAATCTGTGTCCAGAAATAAAAATCGATAGCGGTTCTGATTATGTCATTAGCAGCTGTGACGCTGCAGTGGGAGTTTGGTCGTTCTCTCCATGCTGCAGGTTTTCTCTGGGACGTCCAGTTTCTGCCGCTGTGTAAAACAACGTTAGAATAATGTTGCTCGTGTGTCGAGAACACTCACAAAATCAATTTTAATTTTGGTTAAAAAAAGGTCTTTAACAGAAGTCTGTGGCTGCTCTGGCTGAACTGGCTGAACTTCATTTACAATCTGTGTGATCATCAGACTCTTCATGTTCCTTCTGCCCTTCATGAGTAAAATAAAAAGTTGCCATAAAAAGTGAATAATCCAATGTTTTTGGTCAGTCTTTGCTTAGTAGCAGGCTAACGGAATTCCATACCCACTGACTCAAAGTCAGCAGTCGAATCCTCACACTTGCTTACCAAACTTGTGTCAAAGGTCACATGACCTTCAACCTGGTTTCATCTGCCAGTTAGAAATAAACTGAAACTTCAGGATACAGTAAAATCTGTAAAGACCAACTCCAAAGTCTGACCGTTGTCTCTTCAATGGTGCTCTGAGGAGCCCCCTTTGCACCAAAAACTTGTTTCGGTTATTTCTGGTTTTGATGTTTACGTTTCTTTTTCCAGCACCTTAAATCCAAATGCTAAAATTTTTAAGCCAATTAGCTCCTGTTGACCTTACATGTGGTTTTTACAGTGGTTTTCTTTGGTGATCTTACTGGTAGCAGGCAGTTTCTCCTTTGGCCTTTTGGGCCTCATAAAAACTCTTTTATCTTTATCTCTTATATTCTTCTTTATTTCTTCATTTATTCTTCTTTATTCTTTTCTTATCTTTTACGGCTTTTAAAGGGTTTTAGTTGCTTTTATGGATTCTTGAAATGAAGATTCTTATGAAAGAACCGTATAACCGTAAGCTGTCACTCTCGTCAACTCTACTGGGAGTGATAAATCTGATCGTTTAACCCTTCGACCAGGAGGACACTGGCAACAGACAAATGGCCAGTTCACTTCAGGAAAGCTAAAGGCCTCTAAACCTCAAAACCCCCTGAGAAGGGAACTCTTTCGGGCCGGGGATCAACCGGCCCTCGGGCTCATCACCGACGCTACTCTTTTTGCCTATTTTTCTCTTTGTATTCTCTCATTATAAACTCTTTTTCTTTTTTCTTTTCTTAAACTCTTTTACTTTTCTCATACTTTTACAGCTGTTTGAAATGGCTACGGATTACACCTTCTCCTGTCTTTCCACCAGTCACCATTAATTTAATAAAATTCAATATGCAGATGTTTAGAAAAGCTTTCTGCTGACCTTTCAGATGGAGATCTCCTGGTCACTGAAAAGGCAGCACAGGATAGGCACTGACCCGAGGAAACTCGAGACGGCGATTATCGGTGGCCAAATTACTCCTCGTTCCCATGGAATCAGAAAAATGGAAACAAAAACATCAGAAACATTCCTGGTCTCGATCACGTCGGCGGTCGCCATTTGTAGAAAATTAATAATAATACAAGACAGTTAAAAACAGGACGTTTCAGATGGTACCAACCTCGGTGATTCTAAACAACCTGAGCTTACATGGGGAAATATATAGGTTAGAGTTCACATGGGCATTAAATCATTAAAATGATTAATTTATTGATTAGCTTCAATCCTTCAGGATTAAGGGTGAATTATATTTTGTTAATATAATCTGTGATTGGATCCTCAGCCTGACGGGGCTCCCACCGATGCTTTCCTGTTAGCAAACTCCAAAGCGAAGACCAGCCGGTGCCTGCTTGTGAAGCTCTGGGTTCGTGTCATTTCAGCTGATGTTAAATTACTGTAGCAAAGCGGTGGCAGCGTGAGCGAAGTGAGCCGCCGCTGTGAGAGCACAGGCAGGAGAGCGCAGCGATGCTCAGCTCGGTGCAACAGTGAAGCGCTGCCGTGTGATTTCAGACTGTCTGCAGTGAAGTTTTGTGAGCCGAAACAGGTCATGTGGTCAGGTCAGAGTGGCACTGCTTATGTTCCAATTAAAAAATAACTAAGAACTGTCGAGTTTGGATAAAAAAAGAGGGTTCACTTCATAACTAATAATAATTTGATTACAATAAAAAGACACATGAAGACAATAATTAAAATATTAGAACTGTGGAAACCTTTGACCAGGGCAGCGTGCTGATGTGGTGGTGAGCACCAGAGAGTCCTGGGTTTGAAACCGCCGGCTCCCTGCCTCACTTTTCTCTGGATACTCTGGTGGGTTAACTGGTGATTCTGAACTGCTGTAGGTGGGAACGGTTGCCTGCCTCTGCGCCTTGCTGTTGTGTTCCGGATTCCTGCTCCTTTTAGCTCCGTGCTGCACTGTAAGGTCAGAGGGTTTGTTATTTGGGCCCATTTGTGCTAAAAAACCAAAGAACTCACATCACTCTGAAGCACTTTGGATGAAAGTGCTCTTCACACAGAGGACTCTTGAAAAATAAATGAAATGTGCTTCCATGCCGCGGACACAGTGAAAGCTGATATGTTGCAAGTTTTTTTTCCTCAAACTCATTTAAGTGTTTACGAATGGAGGCGTGTCAGGCTGTAATGCAGACCGCGCAGGCAGACGCCACCACAGCGGGTTTTCTTCTTTAATCTATAGTTAACATAAAATTATTTTGATTCTTTAATTAACTGGTTATTTATAATCAGGGTTTGTTTGGTCTTTGTTATCCTGGGGACACCAACTGTACTGGTAAAAATGTGTTATGATTTTATTTCTTAATAGAAACCACTGTGCAAAGGTCTTGAGCCATCCCCTAATTTCTTTGTTTTGCTAGGAAAATGTAGGTGCAGTGATTTACTGAAACATGCAAACATACCTGGAAGTACAGCATGTAAAGCAAAATTTCTTTAAGCAGTCTTCAGGAATAGTTCTTCTTGAGGCCATTCAGAGCTCTTCTTTGGATTTTGGCTGCATTTTGTTTCATTCTCTTTCAAGATGATCCCACACTGCTCCAGTGCTGAGGTCCGGGCTCTGGGGAGGCCGATCCATTGGCAGTGTATTTGGGATCATTGTTATGCTGAAAAATGAAGCTGTTGCCAATCAGACGCTTTCCCGATGACTCTGCGTGGTGGATCGGATACTTTTCTGCATTCGTAATTCCAACAATTATTAACACCACACCAGCCAGTGTTTCACAGGCTGCTGCAGACACTCACTGTTGTACCTCTCTGCTGACCTCCTCTATACATGTTTACCATACATTTCATCGGTCCGTCACACCTGTTGCTACTGATTTTTAGTCCAGTTCTTGTGTAATGTCACATATCTCAGCCTGTTCTCACTGTGTCCCTTCTTTAAGAACGGCTTCTTGACAGCCACCCTTCCACTGAGACATTTCCTGTGAGGCTTCAGCGAACAGTAGATGGCTCAACTGCAGAGCCAGGTCCCGTCTTAGGTCTTTTTTGGCATTTTTCCTATTTCTTAAGGGCATGACCTTCAGATACTGTTCATCTTCTTCTTTTGTCCTCGACTTATCCAGTTTCCTCAATTTTCTTTGTAAACACTGCACATCATGCCTAAATATGCCAAGTTTTTAACTAATAGATTGACAGTCTGCTAGTAACAAAGTGCCCGAAGATAGAATTTAAACTTGGTTCATTGCTGCCTGCTGTGTGTTGTGTTGATTGATCGATTCATAGGTCAGCGTTAAGCAGCTTACCAAATAAATTGCAAAATAAAAGAGAAAGCATTCCTCTGAAAATGGTCAGGTAGAAAAACTGGACTGAAAATGAGTGGAAAATCAGCCAATGGCCAAAGAAAAACTTCAAGGAAGCCTGGAGAACTATTGCTCGAGATCATTTTTAAAATAATTGTAATAAAGTCTGCCTCCTGGGAAGCAAGATATAAAGAAATGAGGGGTGGTTCAAGACTTTTGCACAACACTTTAAAGAAAACTCGGAGGACGTTATTGTGTCACGGCTAAATCAACAGTTTTGAGCATTATTCTGGTTAATTCTTTAAATAGGCTCTTATTTCAGACACTCCAGTAAGATATTTTCAGCTAATTCGTGGTTTCCATGGAGAGTGGGTTTGGCCGGCTATTTGCCACTTCACTGGGTGACATTTGAAGATTGCGGGAGATAATTTCACTGGTTAATGAGTTCCCTAAGTTACACACCTCATCACCAGAGGTGAACAAATATTAATTTAAAAAGTGATCTCACATTTAGAGCCTGATCATCACGTCTGAATCAGGAATATTTTCCTGCTCTTAAGTACATTTGCTGTATTAATTGTTTCATACTGCAAACCACTTGAGCTTTAGTTCACGGTACAGCCAGACCTTTTGGTGGTCTAATAACATGACAGCAAGGGGATCAAAGCAGCCTGCGGGGTTACTTGAATTTCGCTCACCAACGCTGAAGCACGGCCATTAAAAATGCTCCACGAGGCACCGAGCAGTCCAGTTCAGGTAGCGGAAGCTTCGCCGGTCAGCTGTTGGTTAGAGCTCCCCCTGCTGGCACACCTGTCAGTGAAAGCAGCCAGTTAAGGTTTAAAGTTAAAAATGTTCTGTTTCTACCGCATTCCAGTTTTAGTTACCTTTTTGGATGGGCTTTATTACCCTGTACAGACTTTATTTCTGGATCTCGTAAACCTTCAGTTTGCTCGTGGTTTTAATTTTGCTCTGTTTTCTCATAATTTCATAAACCAACTACAACATGCGGTTTGGTTTCTAGTTGGCAGGTTAACTCAAATAACAACACACAACATGTTTAAGGCTACAGCAGAAGACCGCGCCCGGTGCAACAGGAAACTGAGGCAGCAATTCACCAAAATCAGACAACGGCACACTTTGGGCCCGTTCGTGCTAACTGAGCATCGTTTAAATACTGCAGCTCGCCTGAGTATTGTTGCTGACCACGTCCATCGCTCGATGTCTGCTTCTAGCAGGATAAATGATGAAAAAGCAGTGCTTGTATTTTTGCCCTGCTTTCTCTGAAACACTTGTTGCAGTAATGACAGCACGCCATCTTTAGCAAACATGTTCTTTACTGACGGATCGTTGATGCTGAAGCTTGATTTAGAGCCGCGGGAACTGTTGGTAAACCCCTGCTGATCTCAAAAGACATGTGGAAGCCCACAGCAAACACCAGTCATGCATCCAAGGATGTGTTTCCAGGAAGCTGCTTTTGGCTGTGAGATTAATATTTATTTACCATGGTTTTGGAAAGAGAAGTTGTGTGCCATCTGGTTGAGCCTCAGAAAAATTCACAAGCCCTCTCTGAAAAATCCCACAAGGACTCATCCAACAGGCAGAAAGATGCTGCTAACGGATGCACAGCTAAGCCAGTAGGAGGTGTCTGATATTTTCTGGATCACAGTCAGTTCCTGTGTAATACCACGGAGCAGAGACCGAGGCACTAAACCGACTACTTTTTCTGCTGGAGAGGAGCCCCTTTTTTTTATGCCAACAGTACTTTGCAGCGCACAGCAGAACTTTGACTTGTCCACATGTGTTATGTAGAAACCACATAAAATTCATGCAAATAACTGGAAGACATATGTATGTGTTATTTAAAAGAAAATTCATGTGAAAAATGTGCAGAAATGGCAAAAACATTGAAATGCTTGGTTAATATCACTTCAGGCAACACCAGTAAACAAAAATTGTGACAATAAATTAACATCTCAGACATTCGCTGGTTTTGTTGCATATTGTGACTTTCTGAGGCTTGAAACAAAATTTATTGCAAGAAAATGTGCACTGAGAAATGTTTGTTTCCCATCTTGGTAGTTGGACTCCAGTGAGAAGGGACATGCTAGAGTCCCAGATGAAGGTACGAGATAGTAACGAGATAATTCTCGACCCCCCCTGGAGTCCAGAAGCTGATAGAACAGAGTGAGCAGATGGCTGATGGAGTGATGGGTGAGCTGTCGTAAATGAGAGAAAATGGGGAAGAAGAGGGCGGCTTGCTGGACGGCCAGAAAGGCAGAGTGACAAGTTACAGGTTCAGTTTCACCCTCTGAACCGAACGGCTAGCCTGCACGTTTGGAGAGCATATTAAAAAAATCTCCATCGTCATCATAATAATAACAACTGTTTACAAAAGCCAGCAGCTTCGACAGCAGACATCAGAGTTTAAACTTTCCGTCAGTCCTTGAACACCAGCCGCCAAATCTAAGCAAAGTTACATTGCATCAAAATCATATTTTAGCATCTCATTTAAAAATTAACCATAAATACATTTTCGAACCAACCAGATTGTGTAAAATCCAAATAATTCTGAGCTCCTCCACCCACCACACACAATTCAGCCACTGTCCAGCAAACTCAGGAGGGATTGAGAGGAAAATATAACGTACGCTGGGCAATAAAATAATGCAGCGTGGCTCAAACACAGAGTGCAGCGTAGCACGTTGGTGGAAAATGCTCTCAGTCGGATGAAGAAACAACGGGCTGCTGTGCTGATCGTGTGGGCAGTAGGTCACTAGAAGCAGGAATCGTTTTTCTGAAAGTCACTGACATTTCCTTCCTATTATTTTGTTTAATATCTTTGTCGAGTTTAAATTATTGGCTGTTCAGCGGTTTGACATTATGAATCGGATTAGGCCGGGCCTTTGGGACTAAACAATCGTGAGTCGGGTATCCAGGCTCGTATATAGGCTCATCAGTATAGGCTGCGATGCCATTAAAACAAGCACTAACACAATGTGAGACTAAAACTAAGTGTCAACACAAAATATGCGCATTTGCTGTTATTCTAAATCTGCATTGCTGTTCCCCTCGAGCCGTCAGCATTCGCCATTATATGTAAACACAAATAAGCTGTGAGGAGTTCAGCTGAAGTGCTCTGCAACTAAAGTTATTGTTGTTATTATTCAACACCGATACTCCCCCCAAGGCTGCTTCCACGGCCAAGCGTATGAGTGTTTATGGTTCATGACACAATTATGATTAAGATGTTAGCCTCTCGCTGCAAGTAGGGGCGAGCAAATAAAAATGAGAGGGAACGAGGGAGGGGGATACGGAGAGAGAGAGAGAGAGAGAGAGAGAGAGAGAGAGAGCAAGCAAGCAGGGGGGAAAAAGACAAGCAATTTAGCATCACTGTCTCGCTCCTGGGATCCAGGCGAGGGGCTCAGTGCTGACCTGTCACTGTGCCGGGTCTGAGCTAAGAGGACATCTTTCTCTCACACCAGCACAAATGTTCTTCGTCCTCTGGCTCGTTTTCTTTCTTACTATAGATAATTAATTCTTTCTCCAACAGAGAAGCGAAGAATTTACGTAAACCAAGTGAAAACAAATCAGTAACTGTGATGTGATGAGTGATTTACTGCACTTTAATGTGACTGAAGTGCTGTGGAACTGCTTACCCTCTACTCTGATCATACCTAGAGAGCTTTTTTTTTTTTTTTTTTAACTCATTTGCTGAATCATCAAGTTTCTTCGTTATGAGACACAAAACACGAACCTACACGCTTCAGCTCCAACTTTGTATATCAGAAAAGTCTTAATAATAAATCCTACAAAAAAGAAACCAAAGAGTCTAACTCCACATTGAAGGCTTGCGATGCTTTGCTGGTGAAGGCTTCACGCCACAGTGATCGTGCATCAACATGTGCCACGCGGAGCAGGCATATGTTGCTGTAAAACCCGCCGTGCGAATGTTATGAGATTAGGGTGATGTTTGTTGCTTGTTTGACTTTGATGGATTCTCTGACAGGGATTTGTTCACCAATGACGGTTCCAAATACTGCACAAAAACAGCACAATAAGCTCAAAAGGTTTGACTTGTGGCGGGAGTGTTGACCAAATCTGAGACATGTGGGTGAAAGCTGCAACTCTGATATTATCCAAGTGGCGGAACCTCAGAGCCGGAGACTTGGACCTCCAGGGGTTAAATCCGGGGGTTTAGGGCCGTGTTATTTATGGCGGCGGTAAAAACAGGAAAAGTCAATCCCAGGAGCGTCTTTTTGCTGCCAAGGAAATGCTTTCTCATCTTTACCTCCCAGTCTGCTGCCTCTCTCCAAAGTCTGCCATCATCTCGACACTTCCTGTTTCTTCCCCTCATTTACCCTTTACCCCCCCTCAGCCCCTCTCCTCAGCCCCTCTCCTCCCTGTTTCTCTTACCCATCACTGCCTGTCTGAGTACACTTTGGAGGGTTTTCAGCTCTGCCTGGTTGAAGTCCAAAACATCTAAATCACCACGGGGTGCCGATCCAGACTCAGAGCTTGGCAGCGTCACTCCCACTTCTTTCAGACCCCCCTTTCCTCTGCTAATACTTGCGTGTCTCCTGCTGAAAGCCACGTTTTCAGGTTTTATTTTTTTTTCTGCTTTAATGTGATGATGTCCTCTCTGCTTCTCTCCACTTTAAATCCAGTCTGTGATTAAACGTCTTAACAGATAATAAATTCATGCCAGAAGAGAACCTGTTAGCTTTGGTGACATTAAAGATTAAGTTACTGTAATTATACTTGTGAAGTTTAGCCTCGGGGCGCACAGGCTTATCAGTGGATAAAGGTAGATCTGTGATGAGAATCTGTTCTGTATGCGTGTCTGAGGGCATGTTTTCAGCTAAAATTAGCAGACCCTGCTGCTGCGCTGGTGGCGTGCAGACAGGAGCACATGCATGTGTGATATTCTGCTGCATACTTTCTACACACGTGCATACATTTTGCATCTCAGCACAGGAGCCTGCATTTTGCAATTATAAATTAAAAGGTACAGATCGCCCACATCAAAGTATTAAACTTGCACAGTAGCACGTTACTGTAATCGTGTCATTTTTTGGTAACAGCCATGTAATACACTACTGTTGATGTGCAAGGAGGAGGTAAAGATGATGAAGCATACAACTTCTGAGCAGTGGAGACATTACTGTTATTTTTACTGCATGAAAAGACAAGAGCGTGTTGGCAAAGTGCAAAATACATGTAGGACAGAAACAACTTCATTATGCCGCTAATGTGATATCGACTCTTTGCAAACATCTGCACAGACAGCATGCTGACACAAAGCCCTGCAGCCAGAGCCTTCATTAGGCAGCAAAGGCAACAATGAGCAGTCGGGCTTGTAGCCTCCGTTTCTACCTGTACATCTTCTGCTATTTTGTAGAGACTCGTTTTATTTCTTTGTATCAGGGAGTCATGATTTTGTCAGGGTTAATGACAAAAATACACTATGTTGCCAAAGGTATTCACTTCTCTGCCTTCACGCACATATGAACCTGAGTGACATGTATTCTTAATCCAGAGGGTTTAATATAATGTCAGCCCACCCTTTGCAGCTATAACAGCTTCAACTCTTCTGGGAAGGCTTTCCACAGGTTTAGGAGTGTTTATGGG
>JAVDPK010017748.1:0-12027 GCA_034780415.1 Cichlasoma orientale | reverse complement strand
GTATTTTCCTTTTAATTATAGTTTTTATTTATTTCAGTTAACGACAATGTTTTTTCAATTTTAGTTTTCGTTATTTCATTCGTTTTCGTTAACTATAATAACCCTGGTTCAGCCTGACATTTAAAACGTGCGATTTTCCACATACCTTCGTTACTGTTGCCGTTTTGTTCCCTCAGTCTTTGGAAGGCTGGGGACTGACGCCCAAGGTCAGACTTTTCCACCAGCCTGGAACGAATTTCACGTTCCAGGGCTTTCCACAGACCACCCACCTTGTGGCTCTGGCTGTGGCTGCGGTCATCGTCTCCTCTCGCCGTCGGTCAGCAGACCCTCTGGAACTTCCGGAATCTCCGGAATCTCTGGCTCCCGAAGGACCAAAAAATGATAGGTTCAAGTCATTTTAAAGAACAGGGAACAAACAACTTCCATTTTTTTACTTGCAAGGGGTAACTGTTGGCTGAGTCCCTCGAAACACAGCTGAAAAGGTCTCCAGCAGACGGCTCCCTCCGCGGCCTTTTTATTCACATTTACACAATGAAATCACATGAAGTTGGCCTTTAACATATATGGGTGTAAGCTTATATGGTATACATGCCGTAGTTACTTACGTGTAAGTTGTGTTTGTGTACCTGTTCGTGCGTCCGTATGTTTACGTGAATGTGTGTGTTTCTGTTGTGCGTAATGGGGGATGTTTTAGCATGTGTATGTTATGGGGGTGGGAAAGCATGTGAACAGGATTGTAGCGCCATAAACTGCAATACTCTTTTAAAAGTATCACAAGCATACCCCATCAGAATAAAAGAAACAACAATAAATATATAAAAATAGCTTATCAACTTGTGAAAGGCAGAAGATATGATAACTTATATAAAACAAAATAAAAGCCTATACAATGATTCCAACACCGATGGCATGTAACTCATTATAAAAAAAGACTACAACTAACAATAAAATTAATAAAAACTAAAATAAAACTAAGAATTTTCCAAAATAAAAACTATACTAAGAAACAAGTGTTAAAACTAAAACTAAAATAGAACTTAAAACTAAATAAAAACTAATTTAAAGTGCAAAACAATTACAACCTTGGTAAGTCAAGAATCAGTCACTTCCAGCCAATTTTAAACCAAAACTCAGAACATAACCTGCTCCCAACCAGTGAATTCAGATAATAAAAAGATACCCTGGGTATGTTGAGCTTTCACAAAATAACCATTCTGGAAGCATTTCAGTGTGACTGGGAGGTACCTTCAAGGTGAAAAATGTAGCCCAATAGGTTCAAGACTTTCAGTTCCTTGTACAGCTCACCAACCCTTATCAACATGGAAACTGGAATTGTAACCTGAGTTAAATTATTCGAAGGGTGTAAAAAGGTGTAGTCACATAATGACTTTCTAGGTTTTAAAGAAAGGATAATTGTAGGAATACTTATGCTTTAAAACTGGAAACACCCAATAAATTATATTACCCAATATGGTTCCACATATTTCCGTGCCAGTCATTTCAAAACCTGTACAGTATATAAAGCATGTTGGTGCTCATAAGGCACACCATACAGGTAAAGTACTTGCCAGTTCATCATGAAGCTGAACCTTTTGCTGATTCTCCTCTGGTCACTCTCTAGCACAGGTAATTGTACTTATTCTTACAATATATTTTCTGTAGGTATTAAGAACCTGATTTCAAACTAAAACATTGTTTCACACTGAATATTGTCAAATGGTGTAATTCTGCATAAATAGTTCTGTACTTTAAAATGCTAGATAAACAAACAAACAAAAAATAAAATAAAATAAAAAAGAGTTATTGATCCAAAGAAAGGAAATAGTATGTGTAAAGTGCCAGTCAAAGGTTTGTTTTGACTTTGATTGTTTTTCAGAATCTGGCTGGAACTTTTGACTGGTACTGTATATGTTTTGTAGTAGCGAAAGAAACAGTAAAACCAGGTGTGAATTGTATGAAGAACAATAAAATACAAAAATGCAGTGTGGTACCATGATAGGATGCCACCTGTGCAACAAACAATTGGGAATGACCGTAAAGCAGAGTAGGGTCAGCGGATGATGAGGAGAATAGTGCACAGAGGTTACCAACTTCTGTGCACTATTTTGGAGGTCTGTAGTCAATCGCTACAGACCTCCAAACTTCATGTGGCTTTTTAGCATTAGCTTTTAGCTCAAGAACAGTGCATCGACAGCTTCATGGAGTGGATCTCCATGGCTGAGCAGCCGCATCCAAGCCTTACATCACCAAGCACAACGCAAGGCAATGGATGCAGTGGTGTAAATCGTACTGCCACTGGACTCTAGAGCAGTGGGGACATTTTCTCTGGAGTGACGAATCACACTTCTCTGTCTGGCACTCCGAAGGATTAGTCTGGGTTTGGTGGTTGCCAGGAGAACAGTACCTGTTTGACTGCCCTGTGCCTAGTGTAAAGTTTAGTTAAGGGGGAATTATGATTGTTTTTCAGGTGCTGAGCTCAACCCCTTAGTTCCAGTGAAAGGAACTCTTAATACTTCAGTATACCAAGACATTTTAGACAATTTCATGCTCCCAACTTTGTGGGAGAAGTTTGGGGATGGTCCTTTTCTGTTCCAACATGACTGCGCACCAGTGCACAAAGGAAGAACCATAAAGACATGGATGAGCAAGTTTGGTGTGGAAGAACTTGACTGGCCTGTACAGAGTCCTGACTTCAACCCGACAGAACACCTTTGGGATGAATTAGAGCAGAGTCCAGCCAACATCAGTGTCTGACCTCACAAATACGCTTCTGGAAGAATGGTCAAAAATCCCCATAAACACACTTCTAAACCTTGTGGAGAGCCTTCCCAGAAGAGTTGAAGCTGTTATAGCTGAAAAGGATGAGCCAATATTATATTAAACCCTATAGATTAAGAATGGGGTGTCACTCAAGTTCATATGCATGTGAAGGCAGCCGAGTGAATAATTTTTTCAATACTGTCCATAAAACAGTAATGAATATTTAAGATGTGATAATACTTTTACTATTTTCCCTTGCTGCAGCTGGAGCACTTAAGTGTCAGACATGCACAGATGAGAAGTGTTCAAGAACAGTTCTAAGGGAATGTTCCTCAGAGACGATGTGTATCACAGCTTCCATCCTAGGTGCGTATTTAAGGGTACATGCAATTTACTTAAAGCATTCGATGACATTAATTCATTTGTCATTCCCATCAACATGATCAAACTGCACTCTGACTTTGCAGCCACTTCAGCTGAAAATAAGGAAAAGCGAATCTACAAGGCGTGTGCACCTTCCTCCCTGTGTCCAGCGACAGGCTCCCAGACATTTTCAGCCAGCTTGGGTATTGAAAGTGTACTTGCATCTGCCAAGTGCTGCAACACAAATAACTGCAATTCAGAAGCTCTAACCTGTAAGTACAGATTGACAAGTTGTTAATAAATGCTGGTTACACTTCATGTTGTGGCTCAGTTATAACATGTTAAAATTTAAGTTCTGTTATTTTTTAATAAGGTAAAAAGCAAAGAGGTAATAATGACTGGGGTAACAATATGAAAGCAAATATAACAATGGCTATGAGTAAGAACACTTAGTAATAGTATAGTAATATGCTGGTAGCAATATGATAACCTGTGAGCAATAACAAGGTCATTTCTGTGTGGTATTTGGAACTAAAGAGTTTTTAATATAGTGGCATTAATACAGTAGTAATTGTTAACATGTTCTGATAATTGTGAAGGAAAACACCTGAAACACTTTAATTAAAAAAGTAAGACATTTAGTTTATTGACGAATCAGAAAAATATAACACACGCGCATGTGGGACTCAAGAGGAAGAGACAGGCCTGTGTGTGCTCTGTCTCTCTCACTCCTGAGCCCGTGTTCCTCTTTAACCATAACATTTTTATAGTGCTACTATCTATAAGTAAACAGAGTCTGGGTGCTGTGGTTTGGCATTCATCATTATCTTGTCCAATCTGGTTTTTCATGACCCAGATTCCTCTCATCAGTGATGAAGCCATAAAGCACGATGTTTTAATTAGTCATACAGAGCAATCTTGTTCAGATTGATAACAGAACATGTTGACGTTAAGTGTACGTACAGTGGTTGAACTTCCAAGATAAGATGCCCTGAGACTGAAAGATAATCTGTCACTTTCTAGCTGTTGTTCTGTGTCTAATGTATTATTTAATTGTTTATTGTTTGGTTGATCCACTGCTTATTAATTAATTTCCTGGGGTTTACCTTTAAATGTTTGTCCATCTGTCATTTGATAAACATAGAACCCCAACATAAAATACTATTAGCGTGTTGTAATGTTGAAATAACCCTGCCTTATATAGTAAAAAATACTCCTTTTCTCCTTTAAATATGAATCAGGACTGCAAAATGCAAAAATATAAATTTCTAAGAGTACTGTGTCTTTATTTTTTTCATGTCTTTATGGGAAATAGTGCAGCGAATAATTGAATAATTGACCATTTGTGATGAGGCTTTGGTGAACAGGTGATTGATCAACTAAAAGGCCAGATGCATCTGTCATGTCCTGTGTCAGGTGTTTGCTGGATTTTATTTTCTATTTCTTAAGGACATGGCTTTCAGATACACTTCAACTAGATACTTTTTCAGACCTACCACTTCTTCTGTTCTTCACTTGTCCAGTTTCAAGGACTCACTGTAAACCATGCCAACATATACCAAGCATGTGGCTAACAGGTCTTTGGGAATCCCGTTTGGTGCAATAATATTTTATGCCTGTCAAACTGTGTTATCTTTGGCATTTTGTAGATTTAACTAACAGGTCTCTCGTAACAAAGTGCCTAAAGATACACTTTAAAATTTCGTCTTTGCTACTTTGTTATTCAAAGGCATGATAATGGTTCATCTCTTGAGTTAAGTAAATTAAATGTTAAGTTGTTTACAAAAGAAAACAAAAAAACATATTCCACTGAAAGTGGTCTGTAGCTAGAAGGAGTGCATTGAAAAATGAGTGAAAAAGCAGCCAATGCCCAAATGTCCAGTTCCTTGTAAACAAAATTTTAAAAAATGTGGGGTTGCTCAAGACTTCTGTTGTACAGTGGTACCTTGAATTGCGAGTGTCCCAACTAACAAGTTTTTTGAGATTCAATTGGTCGCTTTGTCGAATATTTTGCTTTATGTTGTGAGCAAATATCTGGGTTCCGAGTGAACATTTTGAAAGGGAGGAAGAAACAAACCTCCTTGGACAGGTTTTTATTGAAATGCCCTGCAAGAGAAAGTGAGGAAAGTGTGCTGAATGAGCAAAAGTCAGTGAAGAAAACAGAGAAGACTAATGAAAAATTGGAAAAAAAAGAAAAAAAAAAGAAGCATTTAAGTTTAGCAATCTCCTCCACCTCCATCTCTGCCAGCATCTTCATCTGACTTTCACTTAATACAACCAGTTTATTTCTTTACATTCATTTCTTTACAAACTTTGATTTGACATACAATGAAATTAAGTTACGAGCTAGGTCACAGAACAAATTAAACTCGTATGTCAAGGTACCACTGTATTTAATTTCATAGTAATGAGCAATTAAATCAAATGCCCAGAGGTACAATGATTATCTGGAAAAACCTGTGGTAGTTTCCATAAACCAGGGGTGCAAAAGGCAAAACTACCCATTTCTTTTTAATTTCATAGTAATAACAGATTAGACCAAATGCTCAGAGGTATAATGATTCCTTGGAAATAATTGTGGTACTTTCTGTTTAACAACCATGAATCAGGGCTACAAAAGCAAAACTACTGATTCCTACTACATTTCATAATAATATTTTTTTATGGCTGAAAAACCTAGGAACAGAAAGACAGATATGTTTTGTAGTTACCACAACCTGTAAATGTTATAATCATGAATCAAGCATAATAATAATAATAATAATAATAATAATTTGTTATGATGCTGTTCTTATTTATTTATTGCTCTTTTTCAGTCCCTCATCCTCAGTCCTATAATGGCCGGCAGTGTTTCTTTTGCTACCCCTCCACCTCTCTGTGTACCTTCCTGTTACAGTGTAGGGGGGTAGAGGACCACTGCTTTCAAGCAACTGGTGAGTTTTCATGATGAACACTACATATTAACAAATATCCAAATCTAAGTCTGTCTATTTCAGATGTTAACAAATTCCTACTTTTTTTTTCAAACTAATTTTAACTCAGCTCAACCCAACTTTTACTCAACTGTATTCTTCTTGGGAAGATGCAAGAATTAAATGATTTGACATTTCCCCCCAAAAGCTATTTTATAAAATTATTAAAATGCTATTCAGTATTTAATAGGCTGGAACCATTCTGTTTAAGGTATTTTTGCTTAACACTCCATAATTTATGACAGTTAAGTACCCTATAGCAATCACTACTGGCCACGTTGCATTGCCCATAAGGGCAGTGGTGGATCGGCATGTTTCTACAACTGTTTGTTTATAAAACATTTTTGTACACATTATATATAACATATTTTAATAATATCAAAACTTAGCAATAAATCAGGAATAAAAAATGGACACGTGACAATGAAATATTTTTGCAATATTTTACTTTTTACCCTGGAGTGATCTTAAACACTCTGGCCCACGTTGATCTAGTGAAGGATCGCGTTCAAGCCAGCCGCCACTTAAATTTTCTTGCACGTCTACCCTAAGTTTTATTGTAGCGTTTATTACTGTTACTGTTCAATGAGCCAAAACACTGTGACAAAATGTCATCTTTACGTAAAGCACTATGTGTGTGTGTGTGTGGGAGGGGGTGAGACATGTCTTAAGAGAACTAAAACTCCAGTAGAACTTTTTTCTCATCAAGCCATGTTCTTATATTCTATGATATTGAGAATTCACTAAAATCATGCTTCACAGCTGACATGAAATTCTCAATGGATTCCTGTTCTGACTCATCCACTCTACATGTGTGCATAGTTTCATCTCAAACCACTGCAAGATTCAGGAGAAAATAAAGGGCAATTTTGTTCAGATGGGAAAAGATCAATGCATCATATCAAAAATTCATAAAAAAAAAAAAAAATCTTCTGTGAAAGTTGACCTAAATTTCTCTTCTGGGACATCCATTCTACATCTCTGCAAAGTTTAATCTCAAACCGCTTCAAAATCGCTTCAATATAATACAGTATACTTGAGCATAATTTTCCAAGACTTCTCAAAATAGGAAATTTACACTGCTGTGAAAAAGTATTTGTGCCCACTATGATTTCTTTCTTTCTTCCTCTTTTTTTTTGCCTGTTTTTCACACTTTCATGCTTCAGATCATCAAACACATTTCAATATTAGACAATTCTAGATAAAGAGAACCCAAGTAAACAAAAAATGCAGTTTTCAAATGATGATTTAAAAATCTGAAAGGCTATCCAAACCTGCCTGGCCTTATGTTAAAGTCCAGTGAACCACGATGACAGCCATTATACACAAATGGAGAAAACTGGGACCAGTGGGTACCTTTCCCAGGAGTAGTCAGCCGACAAACATTACTCCAAGAGTGCATAGATGACTTACTGTATCCAGGAGGTCACAAGGTCACAGAACAACATCTAATGAACTGCAGCATGGCATAACGTTAGCTTATAATCAGCTGTTCTTGTCTCAGGTAAGGTCAGTGTTCATGAACCACCAATAAAAAAGAGAGAGGGGAAAAAAAGGCATCCATGGGAGGCCAAATCTACTGCTGACCACAAAGACCAGAAAGGTTTTGATAGCTTTTTAAATTTTCAAATCATCATTTGAAAACTGCATTTTGTATTTACTAGAGTTATCTTTGTCTCATATGAAAATGTTTTTGATGATCTGAATTCTTTAAAGTGTGGCAAATATGCCAAAAAATAAGAAATTTAGGGTACCAATGTGACCAATGTTATGGTCCTGGGTCTGTTTACCCAGTGATTTTGAGCTTTTTGGGCTTTTAGTTTTCATTATTTAAATCTGTGATTGTTGATTTTCTTTGGGTTTGTATTCATGTTTTTTTTCCTTTAGTGTATTGGTTCTGTTCTTGGTTCCTAGTTTTGAGCATTGTCTTTTCCCCTTTTGTGTAGAGTTTTTATCATTAATGTTTCCTCTTGTTTGGTTATTTCCTGTTTTATTTTGGATAACCTGGGTCTTGTGTGTTTTGTTTACGTCCCTTGTCTCTTTTTTGTGATTAGTCTCAGCTGTGTTCCCTTCCTGTTTCCTGTTCCCTGTTATTTAGCCAGCTCCTGTCAGCTGTCTAGAGGGTGCATGTCTAATCTGCTCAACATCAGTAATTGTGACAATATCAGGAATAAACATGGGTCTTCATGCATGTTTTCATGTGTTAGAGCCTGTCTTCAGTTCAGGAGAAGAGACTTGAGATTTGGAGGAAGAGGATGAGGTGGAGATGAGGGAGAGCAGTGGTGGAGGAAGTAGATGAAGAAGAGAGGGAGAAAGAAATAATGAGAAAGAGATAATAAGAAACATTTAATGAGAAATAGGTAATGAAATGTACAAATCGTAAATGGTCAAATATAAATTAAAAGCACATTCTACTAGAACAAAACACATACACTGGAATATTCTAATAGAATTATTTTGGGGTATAGAAGGTTAAGTTAACCTATCTGGCGTCTTAAACTCTGGAGTGTACAGATGAGGATCCAAATTTTAAAAAATCCCAGGTGCCAGAGTTAAGCAAAAAGCAATAAGTAAGCCTTAATAACAACAAATAGAAAGTGCAGGAAAGCAACACAGCCCATACAGGAAAACATAAAGAACTAGGGGAACAAAATGAAAACCATCTTAACAGACTTGATAAACACTAAAATGTGACTATAATATATGGCGAGAACTAATGCTTGACGTACTGGAATGGTAGTGAAATAACAAGAATACTAATCTCAGCACAACAATAACTGAACTTAGAGAACCAGATCAACAGTGAAAACAAAAACAAGGCATTAAAAAGTAAACAAGAATTCTAAAACTCCAAAGCACCTCAAAACCTTGACACCAAAGCCAAGAACTTTGTTAACGCTATTTCTCATGATAAATTATCTTAACTGGCAAACAGGGATCTATTCTCTATGTTTAAAAACAACCACCGTCACCACTGGGTGTCGTTGGACATGGTCAAAAAGTCGCTCTATTGCACATATAATGCCCATCAGTAATTTCACTGGGTTTGTTGCATCAGCATGATCAGTTTAAATTTTTAGGTATAAGCAACAGAGGTCAGTCTACTTTGATGTAGAAGTTCTGAATATTTTAGAATATATTTTTATTAAAACTGATATTTTATTTACAGTGACAAAAGGGTACACCACATCTCCAGCTTATGGTTGTGCATCTGCAAACCTGTGTGCAGCTGCTGGCAGCCTACGTGCTCTTCCTTTCATGCGAAATGTTGAAACCATCAACAGTGGGCCTACATGTTGTGGGACCAACCTGTGTAATACAAAAAAAACTGCTGCCCCAACTACAACTTCTGCTCTACTCCACAAAACTCCAATAATAACCACATCTGCTCCAACAATTACCACAGCTGCAACAAACATTATCACAATGGCCCAAAACAATAGCTCAACTGTGTCAACCACAAGGGCCCCAACTGATGCCAGAGTTGCCCCAGCAAATGCCAGGCCTGCCATAAAAACTACCACAACTACCACCATAGGTGCAGAGCCCACAACCACATCTGCACCCACCATGACCAAAGCTGGACCAACAACTGCCACTATAGCTCAAACAACCACCGGAGTTGTAACGACAAAAACCACAGCTATCAAAATAGCTATCCCATCTGCGCCAAGAACTACCACAAATACACTCAAAACTATCACAGGTTGCCGAAGAAAAACCTCAGGAACTCCAAAAACCACCACACCTGGTCCAGTCACTGCCACAGCTCCAGCAACAGCTAAAGCTGCCACAACAACTACCTCAGCGTTAAAGATCACAACTAACCAACATGATACCACAGCTGCCCCAACATTTACTAAAACTGCTACGACTAGTGCGATATCTGGGTCAACAACTACCACAAAGGAAGGAACCAAAACCACAGCTACTCCAACAATGACCACATCTGCTCAAAAAACTACCACTGCTGGGAAAACAACTGCCACAGCTGTTACAACAACGTCCATAGCTGGACCAACAATGGTCACATCTGCTCCAACAGTTACTAAAACTGCTGCAACAGGTATGACATCTGCCTCAAAAACTACCACAGAGGAAGAAACCAAAACCCCAGCTGCTCCAACAACAACCACATCTGCTCCAACAACTACCACAGCTGCTCCAAAAACTTCCACAGCTAGACCAACAACGACCACAGCTGCAATAACAACTGCCACTGCTGGACGAACAACTGCCACAACTTCTCTTACAATTACTACAGCAGAACCAACTACAACATCAACAAGTACCAAAAGCAGTGAAATAACTACCTCGATTGTTTCAACCACAGTTGCCACAACAACACCCAAATCTGCCATAAAAACAACCACTTTTTCAACTACAATTACCACAGATGAGGTGCCAAAAACCACAGCTACTCCAAAAACTACTGATGCCACTCATACAACTAGCTCAGCTTTCAAGACCACAACAGCCCAACATGATACCACGGCTGTCCCAACAATTACTAAAACTGCTACAACTATTACATCTGCTTCAAAAACAACCACAAAAGAAGAAACAAAAAACACAGCTGCTCTGACAACAACAACAGGTGCTCCAAAATCTACCACTGCTAGACCAATGACTGCCACAGCTGAAACAACTTCCTCAGCTGGACCACCAACTACCAAAACTGATGCTCCAACTTCCCCAACTGTGTCACGAACAAGTGCTACAACTGATGCCTCAGTTATGCCACCAACTACCACAGTTGTACCTACACCAGCCAAAACTGCTCCAACTACCACAGCAGAACCAACTACCACATCTTCTCCAACAACTGTCACATCTGCTACAACAATTACTAAAACTGCTACAACAGGTATGACATCTGCCTCAAAAACTACCACAGAGGAAGAAACAAAAACCCCAGCTGCTCCAACAACTACTACAGCTGCGGCTGCTACAACAACAGCTGCTCCAAAAACTTCCACAGCAGCAATAGCAACAACAACAACAGCCACAGCTGCAACAACTGCCACTGCTGGAAGAACAACTGCCACAGTTGCTACAACAACTTCCACAGCTGGACCCCCAACAGCCAAAACTGCTCCAACTACCACAGCAGAACCAACTACCACATCTTTTCCAACAACTGTCACGTCTGCTACAACAATTACTAAAACTGCTACAACAGGTATGACATCTGCCTCAAAAACTACCACAGAGGAAGAAACAAAAACCCCAGCTGCTCCAACAACTACTACAGCTGCGGCTGCTACAACAACAGCTGCTCCAAAAACTTCCACAGCAGCAATAGCAACAACAACAACAGCCACAGCTGCAACAACTGCCACTGCTGGACAAACAACTGCCACAACTTCTCTTACAACTACCACAGCAATACCGACTACAACATCAACAAGTACCAAAAGCGGCGAAATAAGTACCTCAACTGTGGCAACCACAATTGTCACAACAACAACCGAACCTGCCATAAAAACAACCACTTTTTCCACAACAATTACCACAAATGAAGTGCCAAAAACCACAGCTACTCCAAAAACTACCGATTCTGCTCATACAACTAGCTCAGCTTTCAAGACAACAACAGCCCAACATGATACCACGGCTGTCCCAACAATTACTAAAACTGCTACAACTATTACATCTGCTTCAAAAACAAAGACAGAGGAAGAAACAAAAACCACAGCTGCCATGACAATGACAACAGGTGCTCAAAAAGCTACCACTGCTAGACCAATGACTGCCACAGCTGAAACAACAACTTCCTCAGCTGGACTATCAACTACCAAAACTGATGCCACAAGTACCTCATCTGTGTCAAGCACTGTGACACAGGAAGAAACCACAACCACAGCTGAACCAACAACTTCCACAACTGGACTCACAACTGTCACAGATGGACCAACAACTTCCATATCTA
>JAVDPK010017747.1:0-12028 GCA_034780415.1 Cichlasoma orientale | reverse complement strand
TAACCTGGCACTCTAATATATATTTATTAGGAGTGAAACAGTTCACAAAATCCATGGTTCGTTTCGTATCAGTTTTGGAGGTCACGGTTTCTGGTTCGGTTCAGTATACCTTGGTTCTCGTATTTGACGATCCAGAAATACCGTACATCAGCAACAGATAATCCACCTTTTATTATTCTAAAGGACGTGTCATGTAGCCATGCAACACCTGAAAGAATGAGGCAATGTGACATTAAGCACATCACTGTGACAGTCTTAGGTTGAAGCGAGGTAAGATTTTTGTTCAGTAAAAGTTGAGACATTTCTGATTTCAAAATGCTTTTCATTTATTTAGCCTAAAAGGTGCTGTTTTCCTTAAATTCCTGCTAATTACATAAATAGTTATTTAGTGTAAAATCTTAACTAAAGCATGCTCGGCAGCCAGTAATGAGCCTTTTTTGTTACAACTTTTATTTTTTAGCCCGCTTGCTAATTGTGATAATGGCGAATAGTTCCATTAGCGAACCAGTGAAATTCTCAACCCGGCACGGCGCCAGGCGTTCAGCTGCTGGGCTAAAACCCTGGAAAATGGCTCCACAGCGCCACCCACATTTTTAAAAAAAATAAAAAATCAGCCTCCGGCCTATGTTTCATTTATGTATCTGAAAGTTTTCAGCTTAATGTAACATTCTGAGATGTGCAAAAAAGTCTCCTGGAGCCATACCCTAAACTCATCAGGAAGTCAGCCATTTTGAATTTAAGGTATAATTTTGATAGCTTTTTTTTTTATTTATTTTTTTTTATACCATTTTCAGGACTTGTACTTTAAAAAACTCCTCTAGTGATTTCATTAGATTAAAATGATATTTGGTAAGTTAAATCTAAAGACCTTGGTGATGTTAAATTGCAAAGCTTTTTAGCTTTTTTTCAAAGGCCATCTTCGTAGCGGCACGCCAAATTACGATCATTCGCCACGGGATACAAAATTGTCACATCTCAATTATACATTGAGACTCTGAAGACCTCTATGTGCCAATAATAGTTTACACTCATAGCGCAGCATAGTAGCAATAGGAAATCAGCAGTAGGTTGGTAATAATCATCAGCATGAAATTTTTATTGGTGTGTCCATGCATTATATACAGCCGCGTGACATGTGGGCACTCACTAAAGCCACCTAGTGGCCATAGGAGACGTTCAGTAGCTGAATGACGACTTCATTGCTTCAATGCTTCCCGACATTAAAACATCTTTGTGATGCCGTGGCGCCTCTCATCATGAAAATGCACGAACCATAGCACGGCTAGACGGCGGCATGTCTCAACTTGCGCCCGTGTCTAGGAGCCCTCTCATTTCTGCTTGCAGCTTTAATTACTATTATTGTCATTACTCTTATTACTATAATCTACAATCATGACCGCTTCATTAGGTACAGTTGTTCAACTGCTCATTAATATAAATGCTAGTAACAAAGTGGCTAAAGATACAAGTTAAAATAGGTTCTGGGCTATGTTGTCTGTTATGTGTAGAAAACAACACTGGTTCATTGCTTCAGTTAGGTTCCTTTTTTAATGTTTGAAGAATTAATGTCAGCAAAAAAATCAATTCCATTGTAACTGGTCAGGCACAAGGACTGGACTGAAAATGAGTGACAAAGCAGCCGATGTCCAAAGCTGATGTCAGAAATTTTGCGCAGTACTGAAGGGGCAAGATTTGCCTTTCAGACTACTTTATTCTCGTTTTTTCTGGCATGATGTCAAAAATAAAGAAATGTTTGAACATTAGATTACAGAGTAATTAAAACATGTTTTCTGAAAAGAAAGATAAATGTATTTTTGTAAGTAGTAACATAAATTGAAACCTTGGTTGAACAGCTTTCAATCAAAGGCCAAAAAAAGGAAAAGGGGAAAGAGGAGAATAAGATTGATAAATAAGAGATGGCAGGAAGGAAGTGGAGAGAGGGAGAATAATGTAACAGGGCCAATCACGCCTCAGTGGTTCTACTAATCATGCAAACAAGGTCACTATCTGCCAGAGCCAAACTGGCAGGCTATATGCATTGGAGGCATAGCTCTCTCACTCGCTTTCCTCCCTCTCCCTTTGCAGTATCCTTCTCCTTCTGTTTTGGTCACTCGGTTAATCAGTTGGACATACGGGCAGCTGCCCACAAACGTGTTCGCAGGAACATAAGGATAATGAAAATAACCTTTTTTCACATCTTCAGAGCCTCAGTTTTTTTGTTTTTTTTTTATGGCTCTTAAAAGTAGTGAGCTGGGCAGAAAGAATACTTTCCTCAATTTATCACTGCTTAACAGCATCTTTCATTCTAGTCAGAGAGAGTAACTGCAAACTGAGTGAGGATTTGCATACTGTTCATTACACATGGCACAAATTCATGTTTTACTTGCAACTGTGATGACAAATTATATAAAACACCTGCGGTTTCAGTTTCATTTTCTCAAGCGTGCTTGTAATTGTCAAATTTTCCCTCACGCTCACACACACATGCACACACTCACACAGACACAGTTGTGTCTCTCTCGACTGTGAATTTAAATTTCCTTGCTCCCCTTAATTGGCCACACTGTAAAGAAAAGACTTGGTTTTAGTTTGAAAGTGTTGCTGGCCATTTTTCTGTAGAGTCTGGGCCACTGACCACATGGACACTAATCATTATCAGTATTTAATTCACCTAGGCTCAGTTTGAACACCATGCCTTCACAGGAAGATGGATTAAGTAAGTTTGTCATGTTCATTTTTCTCTGTTTCCTTTGATCCACAGTTGAAGAAAGCCTCATTTTTAGCATTTAGTCAGTCTATTTTATTAATTCTCTGCATTTGCATCACCTTCTATATTTTACTCCCTTTAACAATGTTGCAAGAATGCTATTATTAATAGAAATGGTCCTTTTGATGTTTCTGTGGTGCTGTACTATAATGTGATGGATATTTCTTGGAAATATAATGGATGGACTATTCGGTTCTAAATCAGTGCTTTGAGACTGATCTCATTCCCCCTGCTGTTTGTGGAAGGATTCCCATATTGCCCTCCACAAACACTTACTTTTCGCACCAGTGTAAAAGTGACAACCAGTGAACTGGTAGTCATACGTTCATGATTTCTCAAGGAGGATTAGACTCAGCCTAGGTTCTGACATGGTCAACACGCTGATGACAAACAACATAAATGTGAAGAATCATCCATCACACACAAACACACAGCATGACCAATATTGTCCCAGTGCCCCAAAGCAGTAGCTTTGTATGTGTTTATGGCTTTAAGTGCTGTTGACAGGTGAAAATAAATCCCACTCTCCTTTTCACTTTCCTCGTGCCTTTTTAGACTGTGCACTTTTTCCCCATCCCCTTCCTCTCGCACTCATCACCTTCCATCATTCTTGCAAACCCTTTTCCCTTTTTACATCCTCATTTTATTTTCATTGCGACTCTCTTCTCTTTCCACACTCTAAAACGCTGTGTGCCAAAATCACAGTTCTTGTACTCTGAAAGTTTAGCTCTTAAATATTGATTTTCTTACAATAAAAATATTGTAATTATACTTCATATTTAAACATCTGCAGCCTTCTTTCTTCTCTGTTTATACAAATTCTAGTGCCCCCACACCAAAAGTATATTTTTCCACATTTGCCACTCAAACACCTCCTGCATGACAGATAGTGGCTAAGGGAAGGAGGGAGGAGGAGTAGCAACGAGGGAGACACTGTCAAGATTTGTCACAGTCTTCCTGTATAAAATGCCACCAGCATTTTGAAGAAAAAAAAAAAAAAGGGCCACAGAGGAGGAGACATTAGCATGATGTCTATCTGTGTATGCTTGTCTGTGTCTTGGGGCCATTTTACCACTGCAGTACTGCATTTGTACAGCTGTATCAAACAGGTCATCTAATCAGCTTATAATGAGATCCAGGTAGTTGGACATAAAAGATTCATAAGGTAGAGCTGTGTCAAGTTCTCTTGTTCATGTTACTATGATGAGCAGAAAAGATGCATATTTATACTGTAGGAAGTTTGCTTATGCGTGCCTGGAAAAAAATGTCCATATGCTGTTAAATGGCATCAGCCATGCTGCACTCATCTTGCCACGTGAAGAAGTGAAAAGCGTCACTCTTTTCATCCTGTCATTTTTCTTTGGCTTTTTTTACCTAATTTCTACATTTTCACGTTTTTCCCTTTTTTTTTTTTTTTTTTTTTTTTGCTATTCACAGCAGTGACTGTGTGCATGCTGAGTAGAAAACATGAGCTCTACAAAGATCATCTCTCTCTTTCTTCTCTTCCACCCACCTGTGGCAATGAACCATTAGTAGCCACCAACCAGCACCACACAGCAGCATGTGCCAGAGAATATCTGTGTTGATTGCACTGGTTCTGTTTCAGGTATACCTGTTTATAAGGCTGTGTGTGTATTCATGTGTACCACAGCTGAGTATTTTGTGTAGCCCTTGAGTATTACAACCAAGTTTCTTTCCGAAAAAGATATTTGTAGGTAATCCTATAATTTGAGGGAGAGGGACAAAGAGAAAGATGTCATTTGTAAAGTATCCAGTATTATAGTCCATGAAAACTTGGTCTGTTTTTCCGAAAACATTATCATTTCTTAAATGGATAATCATTTTGTTCTCATTCAGATATAGTGAATTTTGAAAAATACCACAATTTTTATCTAGATATAAGTATCACATTTCTATTAGTCCTTTTAGAGATTATATTCAGTGTCATTTTTTTTAGTTTTTATTTTTATAGCAAAATACATTCAAAGTGCATTGCTTATTGGCTGCAAATGCTTGTCGGTGTAAAGGACCACAAAGGAATTAATGGAGTATATGCGGTTTAAATAATTAATTGTTTAGCGTTTGATCGACAGCCATGTTTTGTCTCACAGTGAGCTTAGCTCTCCAGCAAACTAATACATCTGTAGCTACACACAAATTAACTACCTGTGTTTCACTTAATTAACATACAGTTGAGGAAATAATGATTTGGTCCCCTGCTGAATTTGTAAGTTTGCTCACTTACAAAGAAATATCAGTCTCTAATTTTTTATGGCAGTTTCATTTTAATGGAGAGAGACAGAAAAATCCAGAAAAACAATGTTTCATTATAGTTATAAATTGACTTGCAAGTCATTGAGTGAAATAAGTATTTGATCCCCTACAACCCAGCCAGAATGCTGGCTCCCATAGATTGGCTGTGTGTCCATGTGGCACACAGCCAATCAATCAAATTAATCAATTACAGATACTCTCAATTTCAACCTGTTATATGTATAAAGCACACCTGTCCACAGAATCAATTTCTTCAATTCTGACCTCTTCACCACAATTGGCCAGACCAAAGAGCTGTTAATGGATGTCAGGGACAAGACTGTAGACCTGCACAAGAACAGCATTGGTAACACACTATGTCACAATGGACTGAAATCTTGTAGCGCCCACATGGTTCCAGTGCTGGAGAAGGCAAATGTACAGGCCCATCTGAAGTTTGCCAGTGAACATCTAAATCATTCAGAGAAGGTTTTGGAGAAAGTGCTGTGGTCAGATGAAACCAAAATTGAGCTTTTTGCCATCAACTTGACCTGCCATTTTTGGAGGAAGAGAAATGCTGAATATGACCCAAAGAACACCATCCCTACAGTCAAGCACGGAGGTAGAAACATTATGCTTTGGAACAGTTTTTCTGCTAAGGGTGTAGGACAACTTCACCCCATTGAGTGGCCATGTGCCGTAAAATCTTGGATGAGATCCTCCTTCCCTCTGCCAAAACCCTGAAGATGGGTTGTGGATGGGTCTTCCAGAATGACAATGACCCAAAACATACTGCCAAGGCAACAACAGAGTGGCACATTAAGGTCATGGTGTGGCCTAGCCAGTCTCGAGAGCTCAGTCCCATAGAAAATCTGTAGTAGGGAGCTGAAGTTTTGTGTTGTCAATGAACAGCCAAGAAACCTAAAGGATTTACAGAGGTTCTATAAAGAGGAGTGGGCCAGAATCCCTCCCGAGATGTCTGCAAACCTGGTGATCAACTACTTACCGCTGTGCTTTCCACCAAGGTTTTCTCCACCAAGTACCAAGTCATGTTTTGCTTTTGGATCAAATACTTATTTAACATTTATTGTGTTTTTTTTCTGGATTTCTGGTTGATATTCTGTCTCTCTCCATTAAAATGAAACTGCCATAAAAATTAGAGACTGTTTATTTCTTTGTAAGTGAGCAAACTTACAAAATCAGCAGGGGATCAAATAATTATTTCCCCCACAGTAAGTGTTAATGGCAATAATTGTACTAAAATACTAATTAATTACATTCAGCAGTGCTTATCTCTACAGACCCAACAGTGTGGTTTTAAAGACATAAAGTAAGTAGGGGCATCCACTAAAATGCTTAGTGTATGAAATCTGAGCTTTAACAAAGTTAAGCCACATTAAAAATCTGCAGCTGCCATGAAATTAAGATACAAGTGTGCATACATACATTAAATCGTTACACATTGAGCCAATAAATATCTACATAAACGATCTGTTGATGGTTATTGAAGATGTATATTAAATAAACAATAAAGATTTAAAGGAAACAACAGTTTAAAAAAATATACACATGAATTGTGCCACACAGTAAGCAGTTAAAGTGTTTTTTCCAAGGCTGTATTTTTTAGTTATTAGCGTAAGTGGGATTTTTAATTAGATTTTGGTAACAGAACCCATTAATTCAGGTTTCTCTTAAAGACTTTCTTATTAAACATGTTTAATTTGGCCTGATAATTTGCATGATAATTAGCTCAAGTAAAAACCATCTCTAATGCATGTCATCATCATCATCCATCTATGTCTGAACAAGATTATTTTTGCAAACCAGTGCTGAATGTGTGCATGCTGTACAACAGGATAATACCCTAGGATCTTACCGGATATGTAAGCCGGTTCTTCTCCTGTTATCGTCCTTCTGGATTTAGAGATGTCTGATTATGTCCAGACTCAAGCAATTCCAATAACAATGTAAGCTTGCCCTCCTCGCCAAGTGGTTTGGCAGATATGAAATCAGTGCAAACAAAATCTGATTTGTGCACGGCCAGAGTTACAGCCCAGCATTACTGAAGTGACTACTGTAACCATGTAACCATGGATGTAATACAAGCCAGATTTCAGTACAAGCTTTGCTTACTTTGTTCTAACTCTTTCTATTACCTAGTATACTCTTTCTCCGTCACTCCATCGCTTCCCCTGCTATTTCTTCATTACTTACCCTACTCACTTATTACCCTTGTAAGCCTTATCTTCTGTTTACTGCATTCGAATGTGTTGGAGGCAGCATTGATTGCGAGAATGTTTCCATCAGAAGATCAGTTTTCTGGGGCACTGTAATGGTGTCTGCTGGTGACAGAGAATGGATTGGTTCATGTCAGTTAACCTACAGACAAAAAGACTTGCTGAAATAAAGACTGTTTTCACAGGTGTGCAATCAATGGTGTAGCTTCGCTGGCTCGTGTTAGTTGGGGAAATAGAAGGTAGAGACTTTCCTTCAGACTCTGATTAAGTCATCTCAACTGAATGAACCTGTTATCTCCCCCACAGCAGATCATTTCTGTCACCCAAAGGTCAAAACCGACACAGTGTGGTTAAACCTCGCTAATAATTATTTTTAATTTCACTTTTGATAGCCTATCTTTAGATACAAGTAAATATTTATTAGGACCACTGTAATTTAAAACTAAAACTGTTTAGGACCGGTCACATTCACTCACTCTATTTTTTTTTGTCTAGCACCTGTTGCTTGTTATTGCTGAACTTATGGAATACATTCTATGTCCTCATCTGAAAGCAGACATGTAGCCAGAGGGAACCTCTGGATTTTTGCATAATTGCTTTTGCTGGGGTCTGATGTTCCATTTACTAATGTGACATGTTTTTTTTTTCTTTTTTTAAACTAAGGTAACAGTGTCAGACATGGCTTGAGTTTCAGTAATAAATACCTTCCTTCCTTCACGCCTCTGTCCTGTAACCTCCTCTACCAGTTGCACTACTCATTATTTGTTTGTGAACACATTTTTTGCCACACTAAAATACATGCATTTTTGTGTGTTTTTGATCTCGTTCAGTGGGTGTATAGAGGTTCATTTTTGTCTGAGTTTGTTGGTTTAGCTCTGATATGTCTGTGAATATTTAAGTCTAGTTTGACTATTTCTGTCTCTTAAATCATAATGAGCCAGTTATACCCGGAAGTAACTAACTTTCTGAAGCAATCATGCACACACGGCTAGCTATCCCTGCTCTCGCCCCCTGTTTTATATTTCCTGTCTGATCAGTGCTAGCAACAGACAACAGCACCAAAGCTTCCCTGATTGTACCCAGACAGAGGGTGTTAGATGCTGTCATGGTGCTTTGAGAAGTTATTTACTGTTTGTTTCCCCCTCAATTTCTTCTTTATTCCTGTGTTTGTCTTGTGTGTGTTTGCTGATGGATGTTGTGATAATTACAACAAGGATTGTGCTGCAGGCACAATCCTGCATGCTCTGAAGTGTCACACTGAGCCATTGTTCTATTCATTGGCTGATTAAAGAAAACAAACACATATCTAGTAGCTGTTTTGTACGTCTGACTGTGCTGAATAAATAACACAACTGTGCAGGTTTAAAATCCAGGTGTGCGTGTCGTGTTCTGAGACTAATTCAATGCAAAGCCCAAAAAAAAGAAAAAAGAAAAAATGATCTACTCATGATTAAATCTAATTTCACTTATATGTAAGAGTAGGTTGTGAAGCAAAATGCCAAGTCTAAGATATTAATTGTAATTGTGCCATTATTTTTGAAATCAAATTACAGTCTTTTTATCTGTCATCATCTTCATTCTGTTTTCATAATGGGCTGTTTTGCAGTGGCACAGAGCAGCATTTCAGTAAAAGGAAAATAAATGTCTCCTGCAGAGTGTCATATCATATATTAGAGTTATGTCAGTGCATCTAACTGTAATTGAATTATTCCTAAGATGTTATGCATTTTTCATTGCTAATTACATTGTTTTAGTATTGTGTTTCACCATATTACCTGGCAAAATAACATAGGTCAGCATAGCCCTAAGTTTGTGTTCTTGTTTTCTTTTTCTTTTTTCTCTCCCTTTGAGCAAAGCGTGGTAATGAACTGAACTTCACTGAACTGACAAGACCGGCAGACACGAAAGTAGCACACAAAGAATAACAGACACGATTAGCTGCTTTAAAAAAGATATGCTTGTCATATTGGGCCTTTCTGATACAGAAATACTTGCATCGATTCAGCTGCGATTCCCTCCCAGCTTCGCCTTGATTCAACCAGTTTGAATCGATGCAGCTGCATCTTAGACATTAAGCCCAGCACATCGATCTCACTTGGTGAATTGTGACACCCTCTGAGTGTGTATGTATGTGTGTGAAGACACACATGTTTCCTTTTTATTTCTTTCAAGGTTTATATATATATGAGAAGGATGCAAAAGTGAATTTTAAACATTGCATGTATAAAAAAAGAAGCTTACCCTGGGCAACAAACACCTCCTGTTCCCTCATCTGCTCCATATGTTTCTGTAGGTCAAGGATAACCTGAGCATTGAATGAGCAAAACAATTTATCCGTGTCCAGGCCAACTCATTTGTTAGGAGGACCTTTTGTGACTCTCAGATTTTTTTTTTCTTTTCTTTTTTTTTTGCTGTGCACATTTTTATTTCAAGCGTCTCTTGTGCATTGGCTGTGCTTTAACCATGCCATAACCTGTTTGGCAGTGTTCCTCAGCCGGCCATTTACAAGATTAACCCATTCTATTGTCCACACTGCTGCAGCCTCTACGGACTGTCGAGGCATTGAACATGTCTGAAGGGAGCATAGATTGCTATGGCCCCCATGGGAGCTTTCAGAAGGAATAAGATGGATGACACACTTAAAGTGCTGCACTTGTCCCTGAGGCCAGATCTGCTAAGGATGCTTTTGTGCCAAACCATCAGTACATGCACAGATATTACACAGATGTGCTATATCAGTGATGGAATTTTTGCACACACTTTGAAGTTAAGTGAAATAATCATTTATTCCCTACACATACACAGCAATGTGCATCAAGGTGCACCTACATATATTGATGTCACTGCTGCAAGAAAGTTACCCCCCTCTGTGTTTGCTGACGCCTAGCAACGAAATGAGACTTCTACCATTTAAATATGTTTCTTCAGTCCTCTATTGATTAAAATCAGTATGGTCCAATCTCATCAACACCACTGTCCTTGGCTTACTGATGTCTGTCTCGCAGCAGATTGGGTGTGTGATGAACTACAGTTTTCTTTAGACAGATCTATACCTTTCAAGGTGATTGGGTTAACGTGCGCCCCTGAGTCACGGGTGCACAACCTTCTATTTCAGTGAATCATTTGTGTGCTGCATTGATTAGAGGGTCATTGAATTCAACCAAACTGGCTGGCTGTCAGTTCTAAACGCGTAGGGGATGTGAAGAATGCATTTCGCCACACATATTGTGCTGAATGGCTTTGTCCATTTGCATGTGCATTGCTTGTGTAAATGTATGATTATATGTTCTTCAGAGAGTTGTGTAGACCACTGATGCATGTATTTTTAATTGCCAGGCCAGTGCGAGAGTTAGAGGAAGAGGCCCCTGGACAGAGGCTGAGCTAAACTCAGCCGTGCTGCCCTGTCACTTAATTTGTTTCCTCTCCTCAGACTGCCTTCCTCACTCTCATGCTGTCTCTGTGATTCTCTCTGTGTGCGTTAGTCTGAGTAGTGCTAGCTGACCTTCACTGGGACACAGCCGTGACTCTAATTGCATTGATATGTCAGTGAGCTCCAATGGTTGCAGGAGAGCGTAGCAACATTACCCCATGGCGGTGGTGCCGCCATGCGAATTTTGCTTTTCTTTTTACTGATGACTCAGAGAATCAAGCTGCTGAAAAGTGAGAGACAAGCCAGTGCTTTTACATAGACACAAGACTTCAAAATCTCCTCTCAACATGATGCTAAGGCATTGCACAACTTTACGTGTTTGTTTGTCCATGATACAGTAATGATTAAAGCCCTTTGACCTTACTGTAGATTGTAGTCAAATGTAGGGCTGATGGGTGAGTCTGAGAACTCGCTGCCTGCTGCCCTCTTTTGTAATTAATGAAAGAAGCAAATCCAAATCTCTTAGTGCTCCAAAACAACTTGATTCCATAGAAGCGTTTACTTAAAAGCAGAAGAAAGTGTTGGTTTTGCATTAAAAACATGTCAGTCTGTGCATGCGCGTTTTCTGTTCTCCGTTTTTTGTTCCCCTCCAACTTGTACCACACCTCATACTGGTGGGCTGGTCATTAATTAGTTTTATTTGAATCAACATCAGCACCCAGTGTAGAAATCTCCCAGTTTTATATTAATAGCATTTCACATGACCGACATCCGATTTATTTATTTATTTATTTTTTTTGCAGCATCTCTGCTTTAAGCTTTGCCTGTTTGTTTTTGTTTTAATTTTGGTTCTGGTATGGGTTGATATGATCTAATTTGTTCCCTGCCAACTGGTGGGTGGGTGGGTGCATGCACATGCTTCTGCCCACAGGCTTTCGCATGTGTGTGTCATGTTTATTCATCAAAGATTATATCTGAAATCAAGTGGAAGCATAAAATTAGCATATTGTAAATTTTAGTCAGTAGATAAAAAAACATTTCCGTGCACTGCATTTGTAGAGCGCTTAGAAATGTTGTCATCGGTTCCTTTGAAATAAATTTTCTGTCATCATACGAGGAATATTTACTTTGCTCATCATAGTTTTTGTTTTTTTCCCCACAATATTTTACCAATTTATCATTAACATGTTAATAACACTGTTTCCTATGGTAACAAAATTAAGGGTACTCTTCTGTGTGGGTCTTTATTTTGTCTTTATTTTTTACTTTTTTGAAAATTAGATATCACAGCATGGAGGTGCAGTGGTTAGCACTGTTTCTTCAGAGGTTATGGTTTGAACTCCTGGCCAGCTCTGCCCTTTATATGTGGCATTTGCTTCGTTCCGAGTTGTGGGGGGGGCG
>JAVDPK010017746.1:0-12033 GCA_034780415.1 Cichlasoma orientale | reverse complement strand
TCAATACGCTTTGCTTCTTTAATATTCTATTATATATGGTGGTAATTTGGTGTCGTTTTCTCCTGTCTGCAACCATTCTGCCTCACCCGGCTGCTCCTTGACTTACGGAGGTGCTTTCTCTTCCATAATGCTTACTGAAACCTTTTGGATTAAAGTGAAGCAGTTGTCACATGTTACGCTTTGTCACACACTGAGTATGTCATTGACTAACAAGCAAAGGGATTTTCTCACTGAACAGCAACCTGCATCCCTTCTTTGAGTGATGTCCAGTGGTACCGTTACTAACGATGACTAAGAACAGCAAGTTTAAAACCGCATCTGTAACACATAAGTCAACACATGCATATGGGGATTTAATGGGATATAATTTATAGTACTGCTAGGTCTCTGCTCATTTTCATGGGAACACAGCTGGCAAGTTGTTATAGCAATAGCTATTTGAATCATAGACTAATATTTCCCCAGCTGGCTATTTCAGGCTGATTAAAGTGAATCTGAATGTCCAATTTACGATGACAAAACTGTCATATGGGTAAGAAGCCATATAAAACTTTTGTTCCTGTGTATTTATTTTTAGAATCTTGACTGGGTTTCCTTGAATGAATATATGACGGAAGTCGTCATATTCATCAACAACAGGTTTCCTCTGATTTTCTCACTTGTGTCCTGGCTAGACATCCACAGTTTAGAGAAAGCCCAAACTTTAAAACTTAATCATGCATGATAGGAACTGTCTAAGGATAACAATGCTGTGAGCAGATGTTCCCTCTGCAGCTGTTTTTGGCACTCGCATGCTCCCACAGTTCCTCATCTTGGAAGTTTACCTGAGGATGCTAATTGCAGCAGTTATAATAAAACCAGATAAGAAACCACAAAGGTCTGATATAGTTTCAGAAGTTATTAATGCATGTTTGTATAACAGAATAAATAAAATATACACGTAGTTACACTGATAACGCATATATTGTCAATGCTATGTTTGCTTTGCAACAAAATAAACGATTTGATTATGCTTTGTTTATTTTGTTTCAGCCTAACCATGTGCCTGGACTGCTGTTCCTCCTGTTGGCTCTAGAAAATAGAAGCCTATAGGAAGCAATGAACAATGACTGTTGCATGACCTGCTAATGGATCCAGCAGCCGCTGTGTGTGTGCGTGTGTGTGTGTGTATGTGTTTTTTTTAATGTGTGTGACTATATGCATGTGTGTTAACAGAGCACTAGAGTTAGACCAAAAAAACAAAACAAAACAAAAACCTGACAAGCACAAAACAGGAGATGAATGTGTTTATGTGAGTGTTGTTGTAGGGTCAGTGCGCACATGTAAATATGTGTATGTGCAGTATTGAGAATGCCAGGACACAGATTATGAAAAGTGTCACACCTCTCTCCGCTCTTAGCATGCATTGCTTATGCAGGAGGATATAACCGAAAACTGACTATTGTCCCTGGAATTTGTATTGTGAATGTTCACAGTTTCCAATATTAACCTAAAGCTCATGTACAAATTAATCTGCCATCTGTCCCACGGTAGTGGCCCACATTAAAGAAACAAGGCAAAAGAAGTCAATGGTCAGTTAAAGTTGGAGCAATCTGTCAGTGGACATAACAATTATACATCTGTTTCTAAAGAAGAGCTTGGAGAAGAACCAACAAGACGCCAGATTAACTATTATCTTGGACGTGTGGACATATGTGACATATGTGTGTGTTTGGGGAGAAGTGGCTAGGCTGTATGAGTCATAGTTACCACAGCATTCCTAGACATTCTCTGGCCATAATGTTGTGTTTTCTGCGTGTGTGTGTGTGTGTGTGTGTGTGTGTGTGTGTGTGTGTGTGTGTGTGTCTGTGTGTGTGTGTGAGCGCGCGCGCGTGCGTGCATGCGTGCGCGTGCGTGCGTGCATGTGTGCATGCGTGCTTGCGTGCATGCCCTTTCTCACATTCCCTATATGAACTCTTTATCATCTTCCATATCATATTATCGGCCACCTTAACTGTCTCGTTCCCTCCTGCACTCATCTGCTGTAGTCTGTTGTCAGTAATGTAACTGATGCATGTCCCATGACAAAAGCATTTTTATCAACATAAACCCAATTTCTTTGTGGCTAGTGTTCTTCAGTCATCTTCAGTTATGAGTAATAAGTGGGCTACAGTTTCTCTTCTGGATAATTTTCAGTAAGTGAAACTAACACAAAAAGACAGCATGCCATCAATTTCATTCTGCTGGGGTTTGAAGCAGACTTGCCTATGTTACTCTGTGACTATTACTATATATGTCTCCTATGTACTCAATAGTTACAAATTAGAAAATAATGTAAATGATGTATGGTCACTGTACAGTGCACTCAGATTATCTGAAAAGTAATTTAACTCATTATTATTTCCTTTTTAATAGCTAAAGTGCCACCAGCAAGTCTCTGTGTACTAGAGGCAGGAAATGACTATAGGAAAGCAATAATTTTTCATGGTTATTTGCCAATGTTATGAGGTAATTTGCTGGATTTCCGTGCCTGTCTTATGTAATATACAGAAGGGTGACAACATAAACATATTCAGTGTCTGTAAAGTGTTGGGCCACCAATGGATGGATGAAGATTGTTGGTGGTGAAATTTAATGTATAGTCCAGAATCTTACATATCCGAACAAATCCTTTGTGTGGATCAGGTTACTGTAATAGACATATCATTGACATAAATTTTGTTTTCACCACAGTGTAGCCTGTCTCTCACCTAGCACTCAGTCTCCAGCTCCTCTGCAACCTCAGCCGGATAAGGGCTTATAGGAAACTGGATGGCTGCCTTGTGTTGTATGTGGAAGCATTTATGTCAATTATTATGATTTTGCAACCCATTTATTTAAAAGAATACAAAAAGATTCACATTCAGTGGCAGAATTGAGAGCCAATGCAGAACATAGCGTGGCCTTACTAGATGAAGGCTTGTAGGATATCTGGCTTTTTATGTAGAATATTGCAGTTCATATCACATCAAATTTACATATTCATTAACTGCAGCCCCTAATATTCAAGATCAACCTTTACCAAACTTAATGTATTTAATGTATTTTCAATAATCATGATGTATCTAAAGTATACAAAGACAGTGACTTAATTGATTTTTAATGTGTGTTTAAAGTGAGTTTGACTCAAACTCTGCATCAGTGATTTTTAACTCCTCTCTGCTTCCTCAATTCCTCTTCTTTCTCATCTTCCCTTACAATAAACCCTTGCCCGCCTTCTCTCTCCTTTATGTTAGGGATGTTGGCCGGAGATTTAGCCTCATATTGAACTTCTGTCCCTGCTGCTTGCACTCACTTTGCAAAGCTGCACTAAGAGCAAAGCCTGCTGAATTTTCTTCTGCCAGCTGGAAGAGTGAACATACAAATATCCATGTGCTTAGAGAAACTGCAGACACAGTTGACTGAATTTTTAATTCCTATGTGAACACAATAGGAAAATGCCTATATGTTTGTGCAACCATTTAAGGTAGAGTATGGCTAGCATTACCACTAGTTTTGAATGTATGCCCACAGACCACAACTATGTCTAAACAACCATCAGAAATCCTCGAAATTTTAAGTCCAATTTAAAACCAATAAACGACTACTGGGTTTGGCTTACTGTGTTTTTATGTCCTCCTTTGGGCTATAGTGCAACCCAACATCAGTTGCCTATTTTGTTAGCATCCCCAGACAGTACAAGTGTGAAAAATGAACTGCCACTGCATTAAAAACATTGTGTATTGTGCAAGAAAAGCTACACTCCTTAGTTGGAGTCTGATTCTGATACAAAGATGTACAGCTGTACTGTATTTTTATTTATTTAACCAACTATAATAGGTCTCCTGCTTTATATTTAGCAGGAACGGGACAAACATTTCCAGTTAGGGGCATTTAAACAAATAGATTGATTTGAACTGGGATAAAACCAGAAATATACAGGTAGAATGAATGTTCTGTGAAGCCCTTTTGAGATGAAACTTGAAAGACATCCTGGAATCATGTGAATAGCTTGTTATACTGCATTCCCTGTAGCAAAGAGCATATTGATGTGTATCTATCCTAAAGCTGGTCTCCAGAGATGTTTATTATCTCTGCAGCTTTTCTGTAGGGGAGACATAATGTTGCCCATTCTTTATTCAACCATTGGAAAATTATTCCTCCTTTTGAGTGTCATTCAGAAACGAACCTCCCTATGATCTTTACATTTTTCTCATTCTACGGTGAATAAGCCAAAAATTCTTTCAGCATCTGCACACTTATTACAGTGTGCGTTTCTATGGCACTTCATATTTGAGCACATAGCCAGTCATGTCAGAAATAAATTCTCACATCTTTACTTTTTTATGTTTATCTCTTTCTCTCTCGCTCTTTTTTTTTTTTTTTAAATAAAACTATGAATAATTAAAACATGTTTGCATGTGTGTCGTGCACCTCATCTCACTTTTAAGTTCACTCAGCCTTTTGACATGGAGATAACCAAAGCCCTCAGACAATTATCAGCGTCCTTCGACTTCAGGACGTCAGCAGAAATCTTGCAACACTGAAACATCTTTACACAAACATGTGTGTGCACACAAACACACACATACACACACTCCTTTCTCCAGTCAAAGGAGCCAGTCTTTGTTTGATCCCCTGTGAGGTTTATCTCGAAAGCCAAATGTCAACACTTGCTGTTGACACACTCCGTTTCCTCCATTGACTGCCTTCATCCAAAGACCTGGAGACCAGCAGGTAACAGCAGCTGACCTGGGGGCACAATAGAAAGTCAAAGGAATACAAGACTTACTGAGGAATTAGAGAATTAGAGAGTATAATGTAAGAATGTAAAAAAAAAGATCTTGAAATGTATCTTTTTTTTTTTTTTTTTTAAACTGAGCTTTTTTCCTCAGAGACAAACACATAGTGTGTTTTGATGTTGTCTCTGTATCACACACTTTTTAATGTCAGAATCACTGAGCACATAGCACAGGTTTAATCATTAATCTCTAATTATATTTATTATGTCAGCCAACTTTGCCTCGTCTAAAAACGATTTGATTCGAGATTTGTTTATTAGTATAACAGCGGTATGATTCTGCTCACACCGGATAAAATGTACCACACAAGAACCACAATCAAAATGTGGGAGCTGCTTTTGTAGCTGTTTGATAACAGATGCTTTAAATGGTTACTGAATGCTGATAGACAGAGGAAAGATGTTTAAACGACTAACACTGAGATTCAACAGTGTCTGTTCCCACGGAAAGCATCAAGAAAAAGGAGAAGAATTTACCTTCGGTCTCTCAGCATGACTTCAATGCCCCAAAACTGTCCATATGGAAGGCATCACAAGAAATGTACTTTGAAGAATACATCAGTTCAGTTATGATATACCGTACGGTATCTACAAATTTATTGTATGCTGTGCTACTGCTATGTAGAAGTGAGCCATCTATTTGTCTGCTCATACGTAGCAGGCAGCTGTCAGTTTATTTACAATCTACAATAGTGGCTTTTTTTTTTCTGACTCATCAAACTGTGCTGGCTGCTGGTTGCCTATTGTGTTTTTAGATTTTGATTGACTATTCACCTTTTCATCAAACTTAGGGACTACTTTTGTTCACCTGACTTCCAAAGGCAACTAATGCTAATTTTTCATGTAGTGTTGATGTTATAAGTTACACATATCCAATAGGGACAATGTGATTGACTAAAGAAGTTTTTATTTGCATGCAGTTTTAGTGACTGGTCTTTGTCTGATTCTCACTGAAAACAGGTCGGTGGACAAAATCTTTAAGTCTTTAATCAGTGCCAGAACACATTGCAAACAGAGCTAATAAGAATTATACAACACTGCATATCCCATAAATGTTTCATTATCTTTCATGTTTCTTTGTATATTTCCTGGAAACTTATGCAGACAGCATTTGATACTTTCTGGTGAATTTAAAGGAACATTTGGGAGATTGGGAATGTATTATATATATATATACTGGGGTTAGGTTAATTGGCCACACTAAATTGCCCATAGGTATAAATGTGAGTGTGTGTGGTTGTCTGTCTCTCTGTGTTAGCCCTGCGACAGGCATCCTGTACAGGGTGTACCCTACCTTGTGCCCTATGTCAGCTGGGATAGGTTCCAGCCAAGTGGGCTGCTAACAGCAGGATCTCACCCAGACTGGCAAACACAGGGTAGAACAGTCCTGATTATGAAAGATGCCAATTTATTGTAGGGTCTTTACAATATAAAGTGCCTTGAGGCGACTGTTTGTTGTGATTTGGCGCTATATAAATAAAATTGAATTGAATTGAATTGAATTTCCTGCCTCTCCACAAGGTGGAGGCTCCTCTCGGGCATCATAGTAACCAAGGGCATTAGAAACAACACCAGAGGGTCAAAACACCAGCTACTGTTGATAGAGCAGTATACTAGGACTCTAAGACCAGGTAGCCCAACCTGAGCAGTGCCTGGATTGACTATAAGAAACCCTACAATTCAATGCCCCATACATGATACTGGAGTGTTTGGCACTGTACAAGGCTGATGTCCATTCATTTTCTTCCACTTATCTGGGGCTGGGTTGTGGAGGCAGCAGCCTAAGCAGAGAAAACCAGACCTTCCTATCATCAGCTACTTCCTCCAGCTTACCCGGAGAAATACCAAGGCATTCCCAGGCCAGCAGAGAGATATAATCTCTCCAGCATGTCCTGGGTCCGCCTCGGGGCCTTCTCCCAGTTGGGCATGTCCAGAACACCTCACCCAAAAGGTGCACAGTAGGGATCCTAGTCAGATGCCTGAACCACTTCAACTGGCTCCTTTCGATGTGGAGGAGTAGCAGCTCTACTCTGAGCCCCTCTCAAATGACTGCTCATTTCCACTGCTTTAATCCACAGTGTCGTTCTTTTGGTCACTACCCAAAGGTCGTGACCATAGGTAAGGGTAGGATATAGATGAATCTGCAAGTTGACAGATTCTCTTTTACACTCAGCTCTCTCTTCACCACAATGGACCGGTGCAGCATCTGCATCACTGCAGCCACAGCCACTTCCACCTGTCAATCACCCACTCTCCTCTTCCCTCACTCATGAACAAGACCCCGAGATACTTAAACTCTTCCACTTGGGGCAGCAACTCATCCCTGACCAGAATCGGGCACTCCACCTTTTCCAGCTAAAAACCATGGCCTCAGACTTACATGTAGAGGTGCTAATTCTCATACCCGTCACTTCACTTTCAGGTGTGAACCGCTTCAGTGCAATCTGTGGGCTTCATCACCACCCAATGAAGCCAACAGGACCACATCATCCACAAAAAACAAAGATGGGATTCTCAGGGCACAAAGGCAGAAGGCTTCCACCACTTGGCTACGCCTTGAAATTCTGTCCATAAAAATTATGAGCAGAATCAATGACGAATGGCAGCCCTGGCTGAGTCCAACATCCACCTGAAATGAGTCCAACTTTCTGCCAGCAATGCAGACCAAGCTCTCCTGCAGTTGTACAAGAAACTGAATGGCCCATAACAACATGCCAGACACCCCATACACCCACAGCACCCCCCACAGGATACCCCGAGGGACATAGTTGAATGCCTTCTTCAAGTCCATAAAACACATGCAGACTGGATGGGCAAACTCCCACACACACTCACACTGGTCCAGCGTTCCACAACCAGGACAAAACCCCCATTTTTCCTCTTGAATCCAAGGTTTGACTAACAGGAAAACTCTCCTTTCCAGCACCCCGACATAGACCTTCCCGGGGATGCTGAGGAGTGTGATCCCTCAGGAATCAGAGGCTAACAGTGCTCTAATAACATTCATCAAGAGCTCAAGCGGTGTATGGAAAACAACAGTGGAGGCCAACTCCAAGGCAATCGCACACATCACCATCAAATGTGGAATATAACAAGGTGAAGCACTGCCCCTGCTGCTGTTCTTCATAGGCCTCAACCCCCTCAGCCAGCTCATCGCAAAGAGTGGATATAGCTAAAGATTCAGGAGTGGAGTAACCATCAGCCCCCTCCTGTACATGGATGGCATCAAGCTGTAAGCCAGGAATGAGCGCGACATTGACTCACTGATCCAAATATTAGGATTTGGTCTGGATGAATGGATGGTGCCAAAGAGAGAGAAGGTGATCGGGACTGAAGGGGTGGAGTTGCCAGAAGGCAAGATAGTGGACATTCATGACAGCTACAAGTAGATGGGTATCTTGCAGGCCAGTGGGAACCATGATTAAAAATGCAAGGTCAGCCGCAGCCGAATACCTCCAGAAGATAAGACATGTGCTCAGAAGCCAGCTCAACAGTGGGCATAAAATCCAAGCAATCAATACATACAGCCCACCAGTCATCACATACCCAAGCTGCAGAATGTGAGATGCAAGCTGGGACAACAACTGAGAGGCATAAGAAAGTGGGTGGGATAATGTACAGAAACATATGTGCTGCCTATGGATTAGAAGGCCCCAAGTCCTTATGGAAGACACCACTGAAAGTGGTTAAGAACAACAGGGCTAACGTCCCGTGGGACTTCCAAGTTCCAGAGAGACAAGCAGCTGCTGGCCAACCAAAGTACTGGTGGCTGAAAGTAGCACAAGACCACAGTTGTGATAGAAAACAAAGTGGTCCAAGTGGTAATAGGAACATTAGGAGCTGTAACCCCAGCAGAGTCCAGGCAAAACATCATGATGGGGCCTTGAATAATCAGGCCCCATCTTATCTTAAAGACCTCATAGTTCAATATCAACCCAATAGAGCACTTCGCTGTCAGACTGCTGGCTTACATGTGGTTTCTAGGATACTTAAAAGTAGAATGGGAGGCAGAGTCTTTAGCTTTCAAACCCCTCTTCTGTAGCACCAGCTCGCAGTTTGGATTTACAGTAGAAGACAGGCACCTTCTCTACTTTTAAGATTAGACTTAAAACTAAAACTTGAAAGCTTATGGTTAGGGCTGGATCAGGTGGATCAGGTGACCCTGAACCCTCCCTTAGTTATGCTGCAATAAGCCTAGGCTGCTGAGTATTTCTTTTTCACTCACCTCTTTTCACTCTTTGTTTATACACCACTCTGCATTTAATCATTAGTTATTATTATGCTCTGGCTCTCTTCCACAGCAGGTCTTTTCTCCTATCTCGCTCCCCTCACCCCCAACCGGTCGCGGCAGATGACTGCCCCTCCCTGAGCCTGGTTCTGCCAGAGCTTTCTTCCTGTTAAAAGGGAGTTTTTCCATACCACTGTCACCAAGTGCTTGTTCATAGGAAGTTGTTTGATTGTTGTTTTCTCTGTAATTACTATATGGTCTTTACCTTTCAATATAAAGCACCTTGAGGTGACTGATTGTTGAGATTTGGTGCTATATGAATAAATATATAAAATTAAATTTTATATATATATATATATATAGCCTGCTTTCTTTTATCTGTACTCACAGTTTAATCTAAACAGCTAATGACCTTAGCTACTCAGCTACTTCCTTTCATCTTTCTCTCATGTTTTGTTTACCTCAGTCAAGTTCTGTTTGTGTCACACCATCACATTCTTTGTTTTGTTTTAGCTGTTGTTGCTCTGTACTTTGGGTACTGTTATATTTTTAGAACAAATGACTGTTTACATTACATCTTCAGTACAGAAAACAGTAGTAGGTAGAGGAGAGAGGTGTGTATGTGGGTGCCTGTGTGTCAGTGAATGGTGGTGGAGCGGTGATTTCCTGCTTATGAATAGCAAATGTGTGTTGATGATATTTTAATGATGTTAGTGTGTGTTGCTTTTCCAAGGTTATTGTTATTTGATCAGAACAGTTGTACATGCAGGAATACACTCATTCATGAACACAGTGCATGCACAAACACAAATGCTCTCATAAAACTCACATGCAGGCTGAGAGTATACAAAGTGTCAGCCCTCCAAATGGAAACATGCATGCAAAAAGATGTGAAAGTGAGAATGCATGAAGTTCTTTTTCATTTAATTACATTTTTTGTGTTTTTAATTACTTATTGCATGTAAAAGAACATTTTTACAGCCAGCAGTGTTGCTGCTCAAATTGTCATTGTGTGTGTTTGTGTCTGAGTGCCAATCAGATAAATCCAAACTTGGAATCATAACATGGCAATTAGTCCAAAGTTTGAGTTGTACAGTATTCCTCTCTGTCATTTGATGTGTCATTTTATCACCTAAACCTGCAAACTGCTACTTACATACCTGGGTCTCTCTCTCTCTCTCTCTCTCTCTCTCTCTCCATATATATATATATATATATATATATATAGTTAAACTTACAGTTTCTGTGACTGCTATAAACAAACATTTTCTTCATATTTCATCTTCAAACTTTTGACCTAATCTTTATACTCCCTCACTTCCTCTGTGCCTCTGTGTTTCTTATTACCTTTCACCACATCACTCACTGGGCCCCTCTCTTTCTCTCTCTTTCTCTCTCTCTCTGAATAAGTTAATCATTCCAGTAGAGCTATCTTGCCAGAGAAGGTCTTATCAGTCTCTGTGTCATTTTATAACCTACCCTGCTACCCCCTCACCCTTCAGCCCCTACTTGTCCTCTGCTGCTTGTCAGTCTCTGACTCCACCCACCACTGCCTACAAATAACCCAGTTTCAACCAATCCCAACTCAGTACTGAGGGTGTATTGCTGATTGGTGGAACCCCCAGGACTGTGACAAACCTGGGATTAATCGGCTGGCCGCCAACACATCATTTAAAAGGAAAGAAGAAGAAAAAAGACCTCTGTGTATGTTTGTGTGTGGATACAGACATTATCCAGTGATTAAACAGCCGGCTTATTAATGTCATTTCAAAACAAAAGTTCTCAGTTTTAGATTTATGTAATTATGCAGTTGAGCATGTTGCATCTCACTTGTTCCATCAAAGATGACTTCAGATCATTGTGTAAAGAGAATGATTCTACATGGGATACTTTTGTGGGAACTATAATAGAAACTTATTGTATGCCTGTGTTTGTGTGTATGTGAGCACATATGGAGAATGAAAGTACAAGTGAATAGTGTACTGATGAAGTGGCATGGCAGGTACTTGAAAACAAAACAAACAAGCCCCCATAACTTTGATTTTAGTGTGATGAGTTAGTTAAAGTTTACTCTAAAATTTAGGTTTGAGTTAGGATCTGGTTAACAGCCACACAAATGCATTACATAAACGAGTGTCCTCACAAAGGCAGAATAACTCACTTGTGTTTTGGGGGCTGGTAGAAGAGCAATGCAGGAGAAAAAAGAGGGCAATGCAGGGGTAACAGCGACAAGTCAGCTCCAAAGAGGACCTGATCGGTGCATGTGAGCCTGTTTTGCGCGTGTTTGTGTGTGTGTGTGTGAGAGAGAGAGAGAGAGAGACTGTGTAAGTCTATTAAAACTAGCTGCAGAAAATCTATTTAGAAAATGAAGCACGTTACCTAAAATTAAATTCCACTTGATTTAGGTAATAAATCCAGACTAGTAGCTAATGTTTCATTTGTCAAATTTTTAGAGCACAAGTTTGAAATCACAACAAAACATGCATGTAAAAGTCTCTCTGTGACAATATTATAGCCTATAATCTGAAGTGGATAAGTAAAATTTCTTGATGTATAATGGCAAAAAATAATATTTGTCCACAATCATCCATACGTTACCTAGTCAAAACTGTAGAAAGAAAGAAGGAACACTACAACAATTGTGGCTGTCCTCAGTCTGTGTTTCTGGGTTTAATTTTGTAGTGTTTCAGTAAAACTTTAGAAGATTAAGCAACTTGTATCAACAGAGTAACTTGATAAAGTACCTTTACCCTGTTATCTAATTTAATTTCTAAATATTTTACTTGAATTACAATATTGCTTGTTATATAAAATTAGGAATGTTGGCCATTTGGATGAGTTTCTCTTATTGTGTTCCATGTATTTTGTGGGGGTTTTGTCCTATATTGCTATAACGTCGTGTGTGTGTGTGTGTGTGTGTGTGTGTGTGTGTGTGTGTGTGTGTACTTGTTTTTATTACCGTGAAGGGTCTGAGCGCAAGGAGCACACCAACAACAAGGGGCCCTGT
>JAVDPK010017745.1:0-12033 GCA_034780415.1 Cichlasoma orientale | reverse complement strand
TCACATTTAGAAATGACTAAAACTGACTAAAACTAAGAAGCATTTTTGTCCAAAAGACTAAGACTAAAACTAAAACTAAAATGGTTGCCAAAAACAACACTGCGCTGTTGTTAAATGACTTGATTATATGTCCTCTGTCTAGCTTGAAGAGGTTCACAGTGAGACCCAGAGACTTCTGGCTCAGGAGCGCAGTGCACGCACCCTGCAGGAGAATCTTCTGAGCAGCCATCTGAGGAAGCAGCAAGAGATGGAAGAGGAAAACAGAAGAAACATGAGCAAAAGCAATGAAGTAATCATCACAGACTGTTCTCAATTATTTTAGAATTTGTTTTTTGATTTAAACTTTGATATTATGTTTTTTTTAATAATTAAAACTGGCCTATAGGTTTTTGAAAATTTAGTTTAAAAAATTCAGATGTAGTAGGGTTTTACAGAAAACCCATCAACTCATTCCCTAATGTCCACAGGTCTTGTCTCAGCTCACTGAAGCCAGTGACAGGGAGCGAGAGTTACTGCAGCAGACTGCTACCTTACAGGAGCAGCTCACCTTCCTGAGGACAGACTTTGAGCGTTTGCAGGCTCAAAGCAGTCTCAAAGAGAGCCACATCACAGAGGAGAACGAGGCACTTAAAGAAGAGCTCGAAGAGACTCGGCGAGAGCTCAAACTTAACAGCGAAGCCGTCGCCCAAGCTGTTTTCAACTGCAATAACCAGCTGACCACCCTTAAATCTGACTTGGCGATAACAACAACCCGTCTGGAAAATGAACGTCAGATTCGCGAAACACTGGAGGAGGAGGTTGAGTCAACTCGCACCCGTCTGGCTGGAGCAATAAAGGAAGCTGAGCTTTGCCTGGCAGCTAAGTCAGAAACGGAAAAGGCTCTGCTCCGGGAGAAAGAGGAACATCAGCGTCTCCGAGACAGACTCACTGGTGAGTAGTATTGGGTTGCTTGGTTCTGCTTTGAGCATGGATAGCCCCAAGCTCAAGATTTTTATAAATCAGATTTTATTCAAAATGCACACTCAGTGAACTAGGCAAGTAATTTATGCTTTTTTTTCCAGCTCATTCTATTTGTAGAACCATGAAAGCTTTCATGGCACACCGGTTTGCAAATGCAGAATGTGGCTGTTGCCATAAAACTCAGGTTTTCGTAATAGCTAGCTCTTTCAGAAACTCTAAACCAGGAACAATGAAACTGAGTGGCTGTGAGAGGACTTGCTCTTTCTTTCCTGTCCAGTCTTACCTTGTGCATTTATTCCTAAAGGTGAAACAGCCAGTCAGCGTGAGACAGTCAGCAGCCTGTCCCAAAAACTGGCCAAGGAAGAGTCCCGTGCAAACAGCATGGAAAATGAAGTTCATCGGGTCACAATGCAGCTGACGGAGAAGGGCGTACTGCTGGAAGTGCTACAGCGTGAAAAGGAACAGGCATCCGCACGCGCCAAGGAGCTAGAAATGGCTCTGCAGGCCGAGAGGGAGCTGGTCAGCCGTACTGGAGCACGTCAAGAGGCCGCACAAGAGCGGCTAGCTCAAGCTCAGAGTGAGGCCATGTTACTGCGGCAACAGCTAGAAGAGGCGCAAAACAAAGGTGCTGCAAAGGAGCGTGCTGTGACAGATGCCCAAGAGCGCTTTAGTGACATTTTGTCCAAGCTGCGCTCTGACTGTGAAGAGAGGGTACAGTTACTGGAGGACAGAAATAAGGAGCTTGCCAGTAAGGCGGCGGATCTTCGCGATCAGGTCTACAAGTTAGAGGAAGAGAAGAATGAAAGAGAGGTAAGATGCAGACTAAGAAGATTACCCAACTATTCCTCCAGACCTACTTTCAGCCTTTCTTCCACATGTCAGTTAAGGGTGTCCCTTCTCTGAATTCTATTCAGACTAGTCTGAGGCAGCTGCAGCAGGAACTCGCTGACTCACTCAAGAAGTTGTCAATGAGCGAAGCCTCTCTGGAGGTCAACACGCGCTATCGCAATGATCTGGAGGACGAGAAGGCTCGGCTCCTCAAAGACCTGGACAGGCTCAAAGGAAAGGTATTGGTGGGAAATGGGGCTACCTCAACTTTTCCTGAAATTAGATGGAATGTTATCATTATTTTTAGGGAATAGGGAAATAAATCATGATCAGGAAGAACCTTCACCTTGTATATTGACTGTGAAGATCATTGCTGTTAACACTGCTGATGATGCGGTCTCTGTCACGCAGCTAGAGGAAAGTGAAGATCATTATGTGCAGGCAGAGAGACGGATCAACAGCCTGAAGAGCAGTTTGGAAGAAAGGGAAAAGGAACTCTCCACTGCTACTCAGAAACTCCAGGAGGCGCTGTCTACCTCAGCAGCTTCTGACACCACAATCAAACAGCTGGAGGAAGCTGTGCAAAGGTACGTACAAGCACATGCTATCCAGACGTGCACTTGGGTTTTCAATAGATACCACATATACAAAATTTATATGGAATAATTTGTGTTCTAGAGCAAGCCAACCTTGTAACACATAAATAAATATGTTGTATATTATTCTGTAATTATATGTGATAGAAGCATCTTCAGCCGTATCTTTAGGAATAGAATATATAGAATAGAATATGAGTGTTTCTCTGATGTCACTTCAGGCTGGAGATTGAGAATGCCAGACTAGAAGCTGCTGCAAAACAACAGTCCAACAAAATCGATGCGCTGCAGAAAGGAGCTCAGGAAGCTGCAGTGGTGAGTAGTGAGAACTCCTTTACCTTTACACACAGGGTCTTCATAATTTACCATATTTACTAGTTTTGGCAGCTAAACGACATAACACAAAGTTTTGCAATGCACTCATGATGCCAAATAACTGACTTTACCTTATGTAGTCATTGCTATATTTTAAGGTTTGCAATCTTTTTCCAGCTATCTGACTGCTCACCTGGAGGAGGGGTTAGTATTGTGGATGTAGACCTAGCTTTTCTTGTGTGGAAGTATATTTTATATTTTCAAAAATAATATATAGTACATTGAAAAAATCATACTGTATGTATTTATAAAATGAAATTCTTTAGTGCTTTATGGGGATTCCTGCTGCACTAGGAATCCAAAAATAGGGAAGTGGGGAACAAATATATTTGGTTCTGTTTGGCTTTTTTCTTGTTGACCTAAAAAAAGTTCTCTCCCTGAAGTCTGATCTCGGTGTGGGTTTTTTCCACTCTTTCTTGTCTTGGGTTGCATGATGCATGTTACTTCCTTTAGTTTTCTTCTTCCCAAAATGATGAACAAAAAAATAACAGCAGTGTCACCACCACCAACAACAACAACAACAACAAAAAAAATCTTTATTTTCTGTTTACGAAGCTTGTCTTATTTCTGTAGGTTCGAAGTCACTTGGAGGACTTGGTTACGAACCTCCAAAGCAGTAAGATGACTTTGGAAGACCAACTCAGTAGAGAGGTTGGTGGCATGTTTCTTTTCCTCACCATGAAAGCCTTTGGCTTATTATTTTTTTATTTTTTGCTCTAGTCCTCTTTTTAAAGTGGTGGGGTGGCTGTAGCTCAGGAGGTAGAGCAGGTCACCTGCCAATCGGAAGGTCGGCGGTTTGATTCCTGGCTGCTCCGGGCCACATGCCAAAGTATCCTTGAGCAAGATCCTGAACCCCAAGTTGCTTTCTGACGCTTGCGTCGGAGTATGAATGTGTGTGAATGGTAGATAATAAAAAGCGCTTAGATACATATGGAAGTGCTTGTATGAATGTGTGACTGGGTAAATGTGAACGTGTTGTGTAAGCTCTTTGAGTGCTCATTCAGAGTAGAAAAGCGCTATATAAGAAGTAGTCCATTTACCATTTAAAGTGAAAGTATGTTAAATTAAAAATGGCCCCATTTGACAAATTAATTCATGTTTTAAATTCAATTCTGATTCAAAACTGATCAGGAAAACCAAGAAACCATCTTAATGTATACTTGCATCAGAACATCTCACAGATACGATGAGGAGCTAGCTGAAATTTGAAAATGGAAACAGGCAGATTGGAACTCCTTTTTTTTCTCTTCTTTATATACTTTTATTCTTTAGGTCCAGAAGCAAAGCTTGCTCTCTCATACAGCTCAGGATTCTCAGGCCTTGTGGGAGGAGGAGCTGAAGAGCCGCTCTAAGTTAGGACTGCGATTGGCAGAACTTGAAAAGGAAAAAGGAGAACTGAACACCCAGGTGAGTAAGCTGACACCTCCATACACAGGCTAATATGACAACAAATTAAGATTTGGTTGTCAAGAGTTATCTGGCTGCTGCCTGTGTTCCAGATGGAGATAGAAAAGAAGAAAGCCAAGAAAATAGCAGAGCAGAAAAAAAGTGTAGACACTCGTCTGGATCAAGAGATAAAGAGAAACACTGAGCTTCAAAAAGAAATGTACAGGTGACTCCTAACTTTCTCCTCATGCCCTCCTCACCGTTGGCAGTACCACCTTGTGGTGTTTAGATACACCTAGGATCCAGTAGAGGGCAGCCTTTCCTTGCTTTTGTGATTGTGGTGCACCAGCGTCTGTATCTGCTGTAAGGATGTGCTTTTTTAATTTTCAGAAGTAGTGATACTTTCTCTTTATCCAAATATTTATATTTTGTATTTGACTTACTTGTGCCACGTTGTTTTTTTTTTTTTTTTTTTTGGTGGTATTTTTTTTTTTTTTTTTTTGGTATTATATGATTTTGTTAAGAAAACACATAATTTCACATAAAACTATCGCTTGTCTGTATGTCTGCAAGATACTTTACCTTGGTCATATAATAAACACCATGATTTTAAAGCAATCACAAATTAAGCAAGATATTCATGAACTGTATGTTTTAATTGATGTTTGTAGTTATTTTCAGTTGTAGATCAGATCCAAGGATTGGTTTGTGCTGGATAAATGCTTTGTGTATCTCTGTGTGTGAAATGGACTTTGTATTTATGCATTTAAGGCTGCGAACCTTATTGAAGACTGCAAAGAAGAAACTGCGAGAGCAAGACGCTGGTGGTGCTGAATTTGGTTCCCCCATGAGCAGTCTGCGGATGGATCTGGGCAGGCACGGCCACACTGAGGGGCCCTTGGGACGAATGAAGGACAGGGTTTGTCCATCTGATGCAGCAGATTTAAACCTCTCCAGTATTACCCAGTGTCTTATTAAAATAGTGCATGTGGAGACATTTTCTATGGCACCAATTTAAGTCTCTTATATGTAGCTTTATATATCAGCTGTCAGACCTTGGCCTCAAGTGTTTACTTTATCCTCAGGTGGATGATTTGCAGGTGCAGCTGGAGAAGGAATCGTCTCGTCGCAGCCAGCTAGAGAAGTTGAATGAGGAGCTTAAGGATCAGGTGGCTTCCCTGAAGAGCATGGGCCACAGTAATGACTTGCTGGAGAGGAGTAAGAGGCAGTTGGAGGAAGAGGTACTGGACCTAAGACACCGAATGGAGGCCGCTCAGGTGGAGCAGAGCCATGTGGAGCTGTACCGGCGTAATGCAGAGGAAAGGGCTCGGCAGGAGGTACAGCAGAAGCTGGAGCAGGTCAACCTATTCCTCCAGGTAAAAAGCTAGAGCGTGCACAACTGGGACACAAATATAAAATAAACCTAAAAAGAAAACAACATGCACATAATAAAATCAGAATTACTGATAATAATTTAACTGGTGTGTGACTGGTGTATGCATATGGTTGCTTTGGGCTCTGTATCTGCCTATTAACCAGTTGCTACAAAAGGTGAGAGGTGCTTTGCAAATATAAAGAGAGTGTTATGATTTTGAAATGATTTAAATCCAATATTTAATTAAAAAATATTAAATAAAAAAAAAAAAACTTGGCTGAGCGGTCTGATTCATAATGATTGTGTGTGTTTGTTTGTTTTTCAAGTCCCAAGCAGCATCCCAGGAAGCACTCGATCAGATTAAGGCTGCCAATGAGACTAACCTGCGCTCTCAGCTGGAGCAGAGGATCCGGGAGCTGGAGGGGGAATTGGGGCGGGCCCGCACCTCCCAGCAGGAGAGCCTTAATCAAAGAGACTCCACACACACAGAGCTTGAGAGATACCGCCAACTCTACACAGAGGAGCTGCGCCTACGCAAGTCCTTAGCTGCTAAATTAGAGAGGTCAGAATACATCACCTGTTGTTCCATAGGAGACTCTGTGAAACCAGCTCTTGTCTCAAAAATTAACTATGTTGGAGCAATTTAATCATTTAATCAGTAGGTGCAGTAGACTAGTGTGATCAGGCAGGCAGATTTATTTAGTTGTTTTCCATCCACAGGGCCAACAGTCGGCTCGCAGAAGCAAATTCCAAGTTGCTCAATGAGCGCAGCAGGTCTCTGATCACAAACGGTAGCCTTGGAGGGCCATCACTGGACATGAGCTCTTTGACTTCACCAGCCAACTATGGGGCCACACTGGGGCCCCTCAACAGGAGTCTTGGCCTGGGACTCTCCCTCCTCAACCCTGTGACTGAGGGCCAGAACAGCAGGGTGGAGGACTATCTAGCCAAGGTCTGCACAGTCATTAACCGGCACACTCACTCACTCATGACAATTGCAGAGATTTATTCCTTCTAGTTCCACTTCCTAGTTTATCTATACTGATCCATTTCATTTTCATAGTGTCACGGTGTTCATGGTGTTATTTTGTAACTAACAGCATTCAGATATGTTGCTTTTGCACAGGTTAGTGTGTTGTTACGTTGTCATAACTGATCATCTGTGGGCTTTTAGGTATTATATCTCAGGTAGTTTAGATTGAGAGAAAACATTCCTACAAAACTGGTTATTTTTAATTTTTTCCCCTCTTTTTTCAGTCCTCTTCTTCCTCCTGTATGATTTATCTATCTCTAGTTACTATAGAAGTACTTTACATCTAACCTGTCTTCTATTTCTCACTCTTTTAGCTTCTAGCTCAAAAGTCTGTCTCTCACTTCTCCTCTCTTCAACCAGACTCATAACCAGGTGTGTAGACGTGTTTAGCCCAGTCTGATTGGCTGCTTTTTTTCCTCTAGCTTGCTCATGGGCTAAGTTTTTTTCCCCCAGCAAACAGTGATGTTTGGGGTTAGCACAGGGAAAAATGGATATAAAATACAAAATCCACTTAGCTTTCCCAATGTCTGTTGAAAGATATCATAATATGCCAGTTAGTTGGAAAAAGAAAGTTAAGGTATTTTAAACATAGCTTTTACTGGTCAGTATAATTTCATCACATAGCTGTTTCTTGATCTCTTTCAAAATATTTCTTTTTTTTTTTTATTAAACTAAAATAATATAACAAAAGTATATTACTAGTGATGTAATATAAGGGCTTAATGAGCTTAAAAAATGTTAAGGTTTCAAAAATATGAATGAAAAAATTGAGAGAAAAATATCATACATATAATTTTACTTGTGAAATGTGAATGAACTGCAGATTTTTGCATTGTGCAGATAGTTATGTGCAGCAACTAAATATGCCAGCAGAAATCTTAAACATGAAAGCTTTCAGTGCAGCTTCTCTGTGCTCTTTAGTTGTCTCATAGAATATAGATGATGTGGCTCTTTGCTTCATACTCAGAAGTTTTCATTTGAAAATCAAATGAACAATCTGTAGCATCCCTGACTGAATGATGGTCTCTTAAACTGATGTTTCACAGAAACTTTATTGAAGACTTGATTCTTTGAAACCTTTTGTGAAAACACCATAAGAGCTAGGGACAAATAAAACCAAAGGTTACTATCCTAAACTAAAAATATTGATGTAACATACAATTATGACAAACCTTCAGCATCCCTATTCACTGTAATAGATTACGATTACTAGCTTACAGCTTCTCCTTACTCTATATATGGACGCAATCAAGTAACAATATGAGTACATAGAACTTATTGCACAAAATAAACATGAACAAACCTTGTGCCACTTTCAGCCAGGTGCTCATTAACATTGATAACGCTCATATTTCTTTGCTACAGGCACACTTTTTATCGTCGTAAATCCGACGTTACTACTGAGTCCTTTTTCCTCTTTTCCACAGTAGTTTATCTTTCAAAATAAAAGCATAAACTTCAAAACAAAATCTCTGGCTCACCCATACATAAAACTTCATAAACATTTACAGAAGAAATGAATGAAAATACTGCTTAAACATGTCTAACCATTTGAAGGTCATTTACACAATCATACATCATTCCATTATAAGCAGGTGATCAAGGACAGAAACGACAATCAAGCTCAAAGGAATAATCAGTCATAATAAGATGTGCCAGTTTGTTTTCTGACACAACAACACACTAACAATTGTATTTAAATTTTAAGGAGGTATGACAAACATAAATATCACCACCATAGATACCGTAGCCGGCATAAAACATGGATGTAGCTTCCGGGTCAGAAAAATAAAGGCAAATGCACAAGTGCCTAAAAACCTATCTGAAGGCCACCAGATGGCGATAGCCTTCAAGCCCTACAGAAGTCTATGGGAAAACTGCTCTTTTTTGACCTGTGTAAGCACTTTCCTGCTGAGTTTATTGGCCCAGTTACTCATTTCAGATCATACTGAATAAAAAAAATTAAGTCTATTTTGTAAATTTCGGTCATACCATATTTCAAAATGGACGATTTATGGCACGCTCATTGGCTAACGACCTGTCAAGTCACAAGGCATTAGCAAATGAGCATGCGGTATCACAGTCAGACCCGCCCCTCCTCATCACATTCATTTTTTTGCAACCAAGATGTCATCAACAGAAACGCTCATGTTGAGGCTTCAAAACAGGAGTTCACAATCCAGTGGTTACATCCATCTTTTATACCATCTATGGATACAGCACCTAAAAGGTTTTATATGCTTTGGCTCCACAACAAAAAATGTGCCAAAAAAAAATAAGCTTCATTTAATTAGAAATTAGAAAATGAGTTGTTGAAAGTGAAATTCACTCTTTGCATCATTAGTATCATTATCACACAGCACTGCCAGTCACACAGGCCTAGAGAGCAATCAGCGGCCGGCCTGGCACCGCTCATTAGAGGAAAAATGTGTATTCCGCGACAGCAACCACCGAGCAAATTAAAGACTTATTTTCAGCTGTTTAGCAGTTGCTGGAGGTTGCAAGGATTTTGGGATGCTAGGAGGTCACTGTCCGGTCTCTGGGCCTGTGTGACTGCAGCTTAAGGTAGAGCTTGCATGTTTGGCATGTTCTGCTGTGTTTCATTTACTGGTCCTGATTTTCTTGCAGTGTTTTTCTACTTTCTAGTATTTGTAAGATTGTATCATTGTGTTTAGTGGTAAAATTGTATTCATGCCTCTGCACTTTCTTAAAATGTGTGAATGCTTACTGTTAGAACCTCCTTTTTTTTTTTAAATATAGTGTTCCCTTTTTTCCAGATGCAGAGTGAGTTGGATAAGAACATATCAAAGGAATTAAGCGATGGTGAGTGCTCTGAAACTAGAAATATGAGAAAGTCCTGTTTAAGTCTGTAAGTCTCATTAATCAGTGGCTGCATATAGATGTAACTGTGGTCTGTCTTTGGTCCTCAGCCACAGCAGAGCTGGATGTTGCCTCAGCCCGCATGTCCCCTGTGGGCTCTGCCTCCAGAGTGGAGCTGGACCCAGTTAGCAGAGCAACGCAACAGTACTTGGAAGTACTGAAGAAGAACAATATGATCTGACTGAATAACTGATTTCAGTCGAACTTCATATTTCAGCCATTAAAAACACAGAGAATGTTCTAAATCTGTATCCTCTTTCATGAAAACATAAATAATGCACATTGCACTTAAAACCTCAGGAGCAAAGGACGAGTCATATATGTGATAAAAATTTATATATCTTGAAACATCGAAAGCATTTGAAACACACAATAGTAGTTTGTTTTTTATTTGCATATTGGTGTTGGTGAGGGTGTATTTGTAAGCATTACTAAGAAACGAATATGCCATGATATTACATTTTTGGTACGTGCCATCAACTGGTGCAATATCTGTCTTATGTTAGTATTGTGTTTATTTTATTTATTCTTTTTTAATGAACATGATATACTTGAACAAGACAAGCTGGAATACTCTCCGGCTATAGAAACAGGGTGACTACACTTGTACAATTATCATTTCAGCGTTTGGTTTGCTTGTTTTTGTCACTAAGAGTGCAGCCCCCCCCCCCCCCCATTGCATATAATAAATGCTGTAACAAAGTTGTACTAATTTGAAGAGATCATGTTCTATCTGAAAATGTTTGAACAATTTGAACAATTGTGTAGTATTTTTGTGAAATATTATTAAAAAATCTTACCAGATTACATTATTATGAAACATAATTTTCTGGGAGCAAAGCAAACTGAACAAGGGGACCAAGGGCTTCCATTATATTAGGGACAGATCTGTCTGGAGCAGGGTTATTATAGTTAACGAAATAACGAAAACTGAAATTGAATAAACATTGTTAACTGAAATAAATAAAAACTATAATTAAAAGGAAACAACCAATTGAGGACGCCGGACGAAAAGTCAGTCCCTGGGGGTAGAGAATGGAAGGCGCCGACACCAGGGAAGAAGGTATCTTGACACATCATGAAGGCACGGATGGACAACAGAAGTACATTGAGGTAGCAGCTTCATTTATTACTGATTGTTCACAAACATCACAGATTGTGTCTTGGCTATTTGTGGAGCTGAAATAGCTCCATGCATGACTTCTTTTACGTTTTGCCGTTGTGTCTAGATGTTTGAGTGAGTGGAGCAGCAGCAGCACGCTGCGCCTTGGGCATTACGTTCCTTACGCATTACACACTTACCAGGCGGAAGAAAAAGTAGTTCCCATCAACCTCGTCTCATTTAGGCACGATCTCAATAATTTAGTTACTTTCTAATGTGTTCTTGTTAAGATACATTATCTCAAATGACTGAAGTATTTAAAGTATTGATTCTTGGATTTGAGAATCGATTTTAAAGCATAAAAGACTGATATCGGAAGTATCAATATTTTAGTATCAATCTGCACATCATTAGTGATTAGAGATAGTGTTACAGTGTAGGCATTTAGTGAGTGTAAATATTTATTACAGCTTTATTTAGAAATAAGTTTTTTAAGATTAAATCTGGTTTAGTTTGGTAAAGCATGGATGCCGTATGATTTTAATCTGTCCTAAACCACAAACAAAACAAAAAAAAAACAAAAAAACTGGGAAATGGAAGAACACCACAAAAGGGGAAAAAATCAGGACATTGACAAATAATATAAATGAATCTAGCATGTCAAATATACTAATATACTTTAGGGTTACTGAATCATATTGAATTCCAATCACTTCCAGGGTCACAGGTGTATCAAACCAAGCACATAGGCATGCAGACTGCTTCTACAAACATTAGTGAAAGAATGGGTCGCTCTCAGGAGCTCAGTGAATTCCAGTGTGGTACCGTGATAGGATGCCACCTGTGCAACAAGTCCAGTCGTGAAATTTCCTCACTACTAAATATTCCACAGTCACCTGTTAGTGGTATTATAACAAAGTGTAAGCAATTTGGAATGACAGCAACTCAGCCATGAAGTGGTAGGCCACGTAAAATGACAGAGTAGGTCAATGGATGCTGAGGCGCATAGTGCACAGAGGTCATCAACTTTCTGCAATCAATCTCTACAGACCTCCAAACTTGATGTGGCCTTCAGATTAGCTCAAGAACAGTGTGTAGAGAGCTTCATGGAATCGGTTTCCATGGCCGAGCAGCTGCATCCAAGACTTACATCACCAAGCACAATGCAAAGTGTTGGATGCAGTGGTGTAAAGCCGCCACCGGACTCTAGAGCAGTGGAGACGCGTTCTCTGGAGTGATGAATCACGCTTCTCCATCTGCCAATCCGAAGGATGAGTCTGGGTTTGGTGGTTGCCGGGAGAACAGTACTTGTCTGACTGCATTGTGCCAATTGTAAAGTTGGTGGAGGGGGGGTTATGGTGCGGGGTTGTTTTTCAAAAGCTCGTCTCGCCCTTAGTTCCAGTGAAAGGAACTCTTAATGATTCAGCATACCAAGACATTTTGGACAATTTCATGCTCCCAACTTTGTGGGAACAGTTTGGGGATGGCCCCTTCCTGT
>JAVDPK010017744.1:0-12040 GCA_034780415.1 Cichlasoma orientale | reverse complement strand
CTTTTTACTCTGTTTATACCCCACTCTGCATTTAATCATTAGTTATTATTAATCTCTGGCTCTCTTCCACAGCATGTATTTTGTCCTCTCTCTCTTTTTTTCCAAAAAAAAAAAAAGCTATGCATATTTACAATGATATACACATAATGCAAAAGCATGTCTTAGATTGCAGATGCAAAGCAGGAGACAAACAGCAGACATTTTCTTTAGGTGCAAAAGTGGATCAGTGAACTCAGCACTTACTGGGACAGTTGACTGTGAGTGCACAATCCATCCATTGGCCCTGAATGCGGTGAAATCGTCCTGTACCCTTACCAGAAAAACAGCCCCAAAGCGTAATGTTTCCACTTCCATCATCATAAACTCTTACTTTAGAAGAATGATTACCCATAAAATATATGCAGACATTCAAATAATAAATTAATTCAACTGAAATCTGGCAAATAAATTATTTTATTGGAATTTTAAAAAGTCCGGAGACAGACTGGTGACCTGTCCACGGTGCACCTCGCCTCTCGCCCTATGACAGCTGACAGCCGTGAGGATCCTGGTCCAGTATCGTACACCAGCACGGAGCGGCTCCCCCGCCTCCTCTGCGCTCTCCATGACGGAGATCTAGTTTCTGACAGGGGTAACTACTTTGGGACAGCTGACGAACTCTAATCAGTTTTTTTTTTAATGTTTTAAAATTTGCTTTACGTGCCAGTTCGCAAAACAAACATTACAGTGGGTTTTTTTTTTCCTGAGTGAAACACAGCGCGTATCAGTGTCGAGTCAATCTGGGTGGATTGTAAATCTTTAAAACAGAAACTGACATTAGACTCCGGGTGGGAGGGCTCAATGGCGCTAAGTAAAAAAGTAAGTAAATAAATGCGTACATTAAAAAAGAAAAACATTAGGAGATAATATAAGCGCAGCTGCGGTGCCCGATATGCGCGTTGTGCCGGTTGACTTGACTCTCTGTTACAGCTTCCTCCTGTCAGAGAAAGTCGTCAGCTTCCTCTTCTGCAAACGGGGAGTTTTTTCGCTGACCGGAGTCATATGATGTGACCGCCGGGAAGCAGGAACACGCCTTCAGAGAGGATTCGCTTCATTTTCACGTAGAAACAACAGAACGTCTCCGACTCCGGAAAGAGGAACATATTATCTGCCACAGGAAAGTTAGCCGAGGACTGTGATGTCGGAACCGAAACTCCGCGACACTCACCGCTTCCCCTGTCGCGACAGCCACTTATAGCTGTCTATAGCTACTGTATTATTATGCAACATAGCAAATATTCAGTAATATTGTGTAATGACATGAGTAACTACAGTAACTGTTCAGTGATTTCTTTATATACCACTGCTGACTGCAGTGTGGCCGCTCGAAGGCCATTGTCGGGTCTGAGGGAGCGCAGTGATTGACCTCAATGCACGTCAAGTCGTCAGTTGTAAAACGGCACTTTAAAGACCATGGTTAACAAAGAGGAGCTGGAAGAAAGGCTGAAGAAACTTCTAGTGAGGCTGAAAACTCCTCAGGAAGACCGGCAGCTGTGCACGCTGATTCAAATCATCCAGGATCTGCTTTTCCTGGCGCACACAGACTGTGGTAAGAACCGCACCGTCCCAGCGTGCGCATCATCACGCTGCTCATAAACAGCCTCCGGGCACTGTTGCATTGCTTTATGAGAATTAGGTCAGATTTTTTAAACTTCAGTCAAATTGTATCTGCGCAGTGTGAGAAGATGATATGGCATTCACGCTATTTTACCTTATTTTTATCACCTCATTCCACAATACCTGTTTTAAAGTTTTTACTCACTCAAGTCACTGAGCTCTTCACCTTTTTCTGTTTAACTTTGCTCCTTTTGTGCAGTTTTTAACATCCATCCACCTATTTTCTGGTCTGGTGTATTTATTTATTGATATATATTCTGCTTTTAGGGTATTTTGTTATACAGCAGGTTAATTATTTAGCTGCTTTAACATAGTAATTTTCCAGTTTTGGGGCTATATAAACTATATCTTATCTTATCCTATCAAATATGATGTGTAGGGTCATACTAATGACCTTAGTATGACACAGTTCTTCAAAATGTCAATTTGGGTCATTATAGCCAATTAAAATGCAACTAAAATCTAGGTGTAATATGATATGAAAATTAAAACTAAACTTTGGAAATAAAGAAGACTAACTGAAACTAAACTATTGTACTAAAATAACAGGAAACTACACAGATTTTCTGACAAATAAACTAAAAGGAAACGGTCCCTACAAAAATACTGTAGTCAAAGCTAGCATGTCTCATTTGTGTCTTCTTCTCTGCTGTTCTTTGTTGCAGCAGCTGAACTGTTTGAAGACAAAGATGTCCACGTGCCCCTCATGCTGGTTCTGTCCTCCTACATCAGCAGTAGAGGAGTCCAGCAGGTAATGAAAGACTCAACAAAAATGGGCCATTATGAACTTTTATTTTAGTGGCAAGTGGTGCAGCATGAAGAAACCACAGGTGAGGCTCTGCAGAATCACTTGGTAAAGTAGCCTCAGCTTTGTGTCATCTGTAGACTGACGCACCTGTGCATTATCTAGCATGTCTTGTGACTGCAGTGCCTCTTATCAGAGGTAAGACTGCATCTTGAGACTCATATATGACTCATAACAGAGTCGTGTGCCCTCACTGTGCCAAAAGCATGTGGAGGTTAAGGTGCTCTTCTCAACTAGCACAGTTCTGTTTGACAAATACTGTGTATGTGTGATGTCAGAATAATTGCTGTTCCTTGGTTTATTATAAAGCTTGCCTGGCATGTTCATTCACATCTTCCTAATAAAGTGTGTGTTCTTCTTTTTACAGGTGGGCTGGTCATTGCTGTGTCAGCTGATTGAAATATGCCCCACTACATTGGACCAGCTAACCAGACCTGTGGAGGAAGCTCAGGAGTGGGAGGTACTGGGAGTACACCAGTAAGTGAAGACATGCTCTCTGGGAGCTGTGGGTTTAATTCACCACCAACTGGTTGTATATAAATAACTTTTTTCATACAACTCTGATGGCTCATGACACATGGAGGTACATAAAATGTTATAATATACAGACAATAACAACACACCAAGTCATTCATTAATAACATACAGTCACTGCCACTTTATTAGGTTCAACTGCTTGTTAAGGCAAATATCTAATCAGCCAATCACATGGCAGCAACTCAGTGCATGCTGGCATGCAGACATGGTCAAGACAACCTGCTGAAGTTCAAACCAAGTATTAAGATGGAGGAAGACATGTGATTGAAGGGACTTCGAATGGTTGTTGATTCCAGATGGGCTGTTCTGAGTATTTCACAAGCTGCTGGGATTTTCCCACACAACCATCTCTAGGGTTTACAGAGATCACAGGACAACAGCCAGACTCATGTGAACTGGATAGCATGGCAACAGTAACTCAAATAACCACTTGTTATAACCAAGGTATGCAGAAGAGCATCTCTGAACCCACACACATTGAACCTTGAAGCAGATGGGCTGCAGCAGCAGCAGAAGACCACACTGGGTGTCACTGCTGTCAGCTGAGAACAGGAAACGTATGCTACAGTTTACACAGTCGTATCAAAATTGGACGGCAGAAAATTGGAAAAACGCTACCTGGTCTGATGAGTCTTAATTTCTGTTGGGACATGCAAATGGTAGGGTTAGAGTTTGGCGTAAACTGCATAAATCTGTGGAGCCATCCTGCCTTCTATCAACTATTCAGCCTGCTGCAGGTGGTGTAATGGCGTGGGAAGATTTTCTTGGCACAGTTTGGGCCCCTGAATGTTGCTAAAAAGCCGCAGCCTGCCTGATTGTAGTTGCTGACCATGTCCATCCCTTTATGACCAATGTGCCCATCATCTTCAGCAGGATGACGCACCATGTCATAAAGCTAACTGTCTCAAACTGGTCTCTTGAACACAACAATGACTTCACTGAGCTTTAAATGGCCACAGTCACCAGTTACTCAGGTACTAGCCTTTTTCTCCATTTCAAGTACTTGTGTTAGCAGTAATTCTCACACAATTATGTTCAGATATAAAGTCATTTTTGGGCTCATGATAATCAAGTTATCAGTATTTAGGGTGGAGAAAGTTTGACCTTTCCATGGAGACGGAAGAATGATTTCATTGATCTGACTGCAGCCCTGGTGAAGTTTTTGCTTGTACTTTTGTGTTTTGCAGGCAGATCCTTAAGGTGTTATCTCAGTACAGCGCAGATTGTCGTGTGACCATGGTTGCGCTCAGAGCCTTGGCACTGCTGCTCAGATCAGGTATGACTACACTAAAGATCCTTCCTGCTAGAAATGACTCTGCCAAAAGTTTTAGAAAAGCTCATTCAAGACTCTTTAATGTCACCAGATTGAGGTCATGTTAACAGATAAAAAGTAAAAAGTATTACAAAACTTTTTAGGAACTAATATGTGTTTAGAAAAGCTGAATCCAAAAAGAGAATGTCGGTTAGCTGACTGTAAATCTCTGTCAAAGTATCTCACACAGCCGGTATGTGGGGATTCCCTTGTCTGGTGTCACATGAGTAAAACTATTTGTAGAACAACTTTTCTGTTTCTTTAAGTGATCTGTTTGTTCACACTTCTTTCTACCCTAATGTGTAGTTGTGTGATGTGAAGCAGTTCCAGTAATTCAGGTGTTTGCATGAGCTTACAGTGCCAGTAACTGCACTGCTAAGAAAGCAGAAGCAATGCAGCAGGCCAATATTTATCTTTGTTAGGAGATACTGACCACCTATCTAAAATGCAGTTATGGAAAAAAAAACATTTTCTGATAACGTAGCTAACCTATAGATAGTAACAACAGTCTTGGTGGATAGCTTAAAAATTCTGAAAATAAATGACTGATCTACGGTTGAAGATTTTGTTTGATCTGGGTGCTTATAAAAGTACAAAGTGAGTTTAATGGGAGACTCAGATAAGATAAGCAGAAAACAGGAAGTAGTCACGGTTTGGCGAATGGCTGCAAACAGATATTCATTGTACTTGATATTTTAATTTCAATACACAGACACGATTCCTCTGCTGGTGCTGGAGGAGGACGAGGACGTGTTTGGCCTCGTGGTGCAGGCCATGAAGACGTTTCCTACAAGTGAAGAAGTGCAACTCCAAGGCTGTGCAGCTCTGCAGCTGCTTCTGGAGGGAGGTGGGCAGACACACTCCAACCTCATAACATGTGGATTTACATGAATCAACTTTCTTTGTCTTAATAGGTATAGCCTGCGTTATAGCCTGTGTTAGACTGATCACTGACACTCTCTGACTTTCATTCCAGGAAAGAGATCAAACTAGTTTAACAGCTATGCTCTGCGTCCTGTGAGGGTGTAAGGGTGCAGCAAAGCTTTGTCTCAGGGTGGTTCCAAGTGAGAGGCCACGTGAACGCCTATATAAAAATAAAACAGAAAAATAGAATGAAACAGTAACAGAGAAGGTGCTCCTCATACTCCATACCTGCTTCCCTCTTTTTTATATGGTTTCCTTTTTTCACATCAGTTTTGATGTGAAATCTTCTCTTTTTAACTTGAGCCACGGCGAGTGTCTCAGGGGAAATAGTACCTCTGTAATTTCAAACTTGTGCCTTTTCTGTCTTCCTCTTTGGACGTTATTGCTTCAGCTTCTTCAGTCGGACTTTCTTATTTGCCTGAGTGGTCCAGGATAACGTTATGACCGCTTTTTCCACCTCAGAGTAAACGTGTTTCCTTATGAGGAAAAATGGTGTCGCAGTATGCAGATTGCAGGTAGCGAGCACGAGCCTGTGACTTTAGAATGATTTTGAGTCACAAACGTGAGCACAGCGCTAAGAGCATAAATTTCATAAATCTGACAGCAATTTTGCATGTGCACTTATTTTTTACACAGTTTATAAAGATTTCTAAGCACATACAGTACTAGTGAATGGGGCCCAGTGTACTGCATTTTATTGCTTTATTCATTCTGACCTGTTACCATGATTAGTTTAGTTATTAAAAAATAGCCTAACTTTTCTAGCTGATGGATGTCAGTCTACACTTCATCACTTCAACCACTTTTATCTAATCATCCAATTACATGTCAGCAGCTCAGTGCATTTAGGCAATTTGCTGAAGTTTAAACTGAGGCTCAGAATAGAGAAGAAAGGTGATTGTAGTGACTTTGAATGTGGCATGATTGCTGGTGGCAGCTGGGTTAGTCTGAGTGTTTCAGAAACTGCTGATCTGCTGGGAGTTTCTTGCACAGGGTTTACAGAGAGTGGTCTGAGAACGAGAAAATATCAAGCGAGCGGCAGTTGTCTGGGTGAAAAAGCCTTATGGATGCCAGAGATCAGAGGTGAATGGCCAGACTACTTCTAGACGATACAACCAAGAAGAGCATCTCTGAATGCACAGCATGGTCGGCCTCGGCCAGGATGATAGAGCGCACCATGATGTGTGCAGAAGATGCTGTCATGTCAGTGTGGACCAAAATCTTTGAGGAATGTTTCCAGCACCTTGTTGAACCTGTGCCATGAAGAATTAAAGCCCTTCTGAAGGCAAAAGGGGTCCAATGTAGTATTACCTATACAGCACTACTAGTATTACCTTATTACAAATTAAATTTAAGCACTTGAGTGGGTGTTGATGTGAAATTACCCAATTTGACTTCTGTTTTTCCATTTATGCAGACACCACATGAACAATAGACATCATGTTAGCATATTAAATCGCTATTGTGCTAACATGAGGATGTCTGCAGATAACCCATTATTATGCATGTCAACAGAGACATGATAAGAGAGACATGGTACATGTAGAATGGAAGAATTACACCAGAGCAAAGATGGTGGTAGATATATAACTTCCAGGGAAAAATCCTTTTAAAACCTTATTTTAGGGCAAAGTCAGCAAACATTTGAAGTGGTTTTATGTCCACTGAAATGGTAACCATTGAACTCAAAATAACTGCCAGATGCTGTCCAGAGTCTTGCTTCTAGAAGGACTGTAATGTCAAAGGTTATTGAAGCTTAGCTTGCTTCCAATTAGAATGCAACTTTTATGGAGCATTTTGCTAGCTTCACATTAGCATTTATTCTATCTGCTGGTGAACAGCAGCTGCATATCTTTATTGTGTCCGTGTTTCCAGTAAGTGATGACCATCGTGTGGAGTTTGTGGAGAACCAGGATCACGCTGTGGTTCTGGCAGCTCTCCGGAGGTTTCCAGACAGCTCAGAGATGCTGCAGCAGGCTTTAAAAGTGCTGCTTCCTCTGGCTCACCCTGGTAAGACCTCATTACATCACAGCTGTCTGTATGAGTACACAATTAGGAAAAAGGGTCAGTGCTCATAAAATATTAGACCTGATTAAGTTGAATCATTTTTGCTGCAGTGTGCTGTAAATGGGGAGATTTGTTGTTGTTGTCTTCATGTGGAGAGGGTTTAGAAATGTGTGGCTTCACTCTGCTCACATCATTTTCGTTTTACTTTACTGAAGGCTCAGTGGTGACAAACAGGTTATGAAAGACGTACATAAGACATCAGGATTGTCTTTCTTTGCCTCACATGGCCAATTTGTAGACCATGATGTCACTTCAATGCTTTTTAGGGACTCTTGATTGAATTTCCATTATGCCTCTAATGCCATTAAACATGTGTAACGTTGTCCTTGTGGGACAGGATAGCAGTGCTTGTTCGGGAAGAAAATGTAGTTTTTTTATGATATTATAATAAAAATATATAATAAAAGAAAAAAGGAAAGAAAAATGTCAACTTGTCACTGTGAGAACTGTGAGAACCACAGCAGCGCCCTTTGCTATTCAAACATGTTCTGCATGCAGCAGATAATTGCATTGGAGCCTTCCTACAATTCCATGAAAGTGGGTTTTATATTTTTAGGAAGACCAAATGAAATAATCAGGATGTGGGAAGTCCAAATCCTGTTTTTAGCACTACAAGGATTACATTAGTTTCTTGGCATCTTCAAAAAAGTTATCCCGTCAAACATCCCACACAACAAGTCAATATTAATTTCAAATGAATAGAGCTAAAAGGCCAGGGCACGTCTGTCCAGTCTGGCTCCAGCACTTACATACAGTTATGGCCTGTTACCCATTTAATGCATAACTTGAAGAAATATTTAGCATTTCTAAGAACACAAACCAGAGGATTTCAAGGCTGATTTGGAATCGCCGTTCACTGTTTGGTATTTTCTCTGAGCTCGATGGTATTTTACTTTGTAATGTTTAAAAGCAGTTATTGCTGCCTGAGGAGCAATCCCTGCAGAGATAACACCGGTTCAATGACCTCACGCATTTGTTACGCTCCTCGGAAATCCGGGGGACTGTACAGTGGACCACATGTTACCTTTAATGCGGTAGACGGTACAAAAGTAACACTGAAGTTCTTCTTAGCTGAATGATTTCTGTATGGAAAGTGTAACTATTTTTTAAAATAAACTTCTTTGCTGGCCAAGTAGGTAAATCCTATTTATAGCTAGTATGCAAGTACTACTCAGGCTATGCAGTGCAGTGTTTGTAATTCAGCAACACTTTGCTGAGTCAAAGACTGAGCTGGAGTCGCATGCTTTTCTTTTGCAGGCAGTAATGTGGAGGTGTTGATGTCAGGAGGCACTCGGTGCTACAGCGTCATCATTGCTGCCATGGATGCTTTCCCTGAGGTGGAGGAGCTGCAGGAGACAGCCTGCTGCCTCCTCAGAAGGTTTACATCAGGTCAGAGCCGGGGGCAAAAGGACAATAATAATATTTGTATGCCATTTTGTTTTTCCTCCTCTAACGTAATTTAGTAATTACATGTTTTTTTGTGGGTGGATTTCGTTTCTCCAAACACTTTCATGTCCAATGCAAAATAATCATTTGAAAACAAAGACTTTTGAATTACATAAGTGACATTTTACATACTAAATCATATATTTGCCAGTTGAGTGCCTCTCAGTTGTTGGTTTTATGGCTGAGCTCAGGCTCCCTCCCTTTTGTCCTTAAATGAAGTCAAACAGCTCCTGAAAGTGAAAGTAAACAACAAGTGAAAACACGACTGAATAAAAATAAAACACACAAACCGCAGACCACAATCACAACCTCCTGCCTGCTCATACACTCATCAATGTTCATATATTAGTAATTATATTAATTATTATATGCTTTATGTTTTTATATTATTAACCATGCATATGTTTTATAACTTTACATTACCTATCCAGGTAACATACATAGATGGTTTGCAAACCAAATATTATTTTATTGTGTATCAAGTTATTTTTACATACTCGTGTATTTAACTGTACTTCTGACTAAATGAAGGCAAAAAAAACGGTGAAAAATGGAGCCAACCTTGAGATGTTAGTCAATAACTAATGAATAACTCGTTGACAGTTGGTAATGATAACACTGTTTGCTGAATCCTCACTATCAACACAGCAGTGTTTGGATTTCATTCATCCTGATAAACAAGCGTGTTTTTGTCAGATGACAAATGAAGATAGAGGAGAATAATCGAGGCATCGGCTTAGATTAGATTCGATTAAACGTTATTAATTGTGGGTGCTCGGTTTGTGGTGTCTTGCAGAGAGTTACTACAGCATCCTGGTGCTGCACGGTGTCCACAGAGTTGCAGTAAGAGCCTGTCAGACTTTCCCTGACAACACCACGCTGCAAGCCGCCGCTCTCTCCTGCCTGGCTGACCTCAGTGAGGGCCCACATTCACACATATATTTATAGCTTATGTCCACATGTATGGAGAAGTGATGGAGATCACAGAACAGTGTCTTAAATGAAAGATTTTGAAGCACAGGAGCTGCAACCTATTTTGTCCTTCTGTTAGCTGCAACCATCGTGCAGAACAAAGCGGCGGCTGAGCAGGGTCTGGAGGAAGGAGAGGAGGAGGAGAACAGGGGTAAGGGGGTGGTGGAGGACATGGAGCTGAGCTGGATGAAGGAATGCTTCACAGCACTGGAGCTCCATGCTCCTGAGCCAGCTGTTCAGGTCTGTCTCACATCTCGCTCTTGAGTTTTACTTTGTACTCTTGAAGCCTTTAGCTCATGTAAAATCACTCGTGCTGTCTCAGGAAGCTGCATGCTGGGCCATTCACAGCCTGTTACTGCACGGAGCTGGACTGAACCATGTAGAAGAACAGCAGGACGAAAGGTGCGTGGTGACGCGATGAAGATCCACACATACATTTAAAGCTGTGTGAGAACTGGAGGTAACGATGCTGCCTGGATATTTGCTCTGCAGGACTCCTGTTCACAGACAGTTGATGGCGGCCATGCTGCTGCACTCCTCCTCTCCCAGTGTGTTTGAAGCTGCTACCAGCGCCATCGCCACGCTCATCACAAACAACAGTGAGTCTTCAGCAGCTGAGATTCACACCTGGTGTGCAGAGGCGCAGCTTTGATATTTGTCAGCATCTGCTTGTCTTTGTGTTTGCCACAAACTGTCTGCAGCCTTTAATAAAAAATGTTAATATTATTAAACAAGTACTGTTGTGTTGGTTGTACAGTAAATATTTGCTTTGATTGCAGGTAAAATGCGTTCTTTGCTGCTGTCAAGTGGCCTTCATGTGAATTTGGTGGAGATGATGAAGAGACATTCAGCCTCAGCAGAGGTTTCCATCAGCGCCTGCAAGCTGCTCAACCTGCTCTTCCAGGGAAGGTGGGGCCAAGAACAGGAATCAAAAAACAAAAATCACATCATTTATCTTTAAAATGGTATTTTTAAGACACGCGTTGTTATATCTGCACATAAAATTCTGTTTGTTGCAGAAATAAAAGACATATGTTTGCTTTTGGCTTGAAACTAGTCTCCCTGTGTTAATAGGACAGCCAGTCTGGATGAGATGAACATGGCCTTGAACCAGATCCTCAGCAGCATGAAGAGCCATAACTTTAAGCCCGAGGTTCAGCTGGAGGGTCTGCGGGCCAGCTTGGTCTTCCTTTGCCCAGGTACACTCTTGTGTCTGTGTCATGTCCATTTGCCAGCACCTCAGTGTTCTTTGTGTGGTGTTTGTGCACAGAGGTGACCTGCCACGAATGCTAATGGTGCTTTACATTAAACGTTTCTGTATAAACAAGCACTAATACAGGTTACAGTATTTGTGTTTCTCAAGCTATTTTGGTAATGTGCTCATATTAGTGGCAGCAGCTAAACTGCAACACAGACCGCTGAACCCTCAGGGAGGATTTTAATATCGATTAAATGCTCTGCGGCTGTTCTGGGATCTCATATTTCCCCAGGTTTAAAAAAGTTTAGTAGCACCAGTCATCATGTAGCTCACTCGTGTCCTCAGCTGTATTTCAGAGCAGTGACACGTTTTCTTTGCCCAGCACGCGCAGCTGGTTCAGCAGAGCAGCTCGAGGTTAAAGGTGCGAGCTCGCTGCCGCCCAATTAGATTAGTTATTCATAACAGAGCGGTTGTGTCTGAGAGCACATGTTTACTTATGTCTGTGTCTTCACTCGTTACCTTGGTGTGTGTGTAAATTGTCAGACAGGAGTTTGAGGGAGCACGGCGGCTCGGTCGCAGATCCCGACATGGCCGACTTGTCGCTGAAGGTCCTGAAAAACCAGTGTGTGGTGGAAGGAGCTCACATCCTCTACCTGGAGGCTCTCAACAGGGTACAGCCAATACCAGAACCTGTTTCTGACTCTCTTTGTCTTCTTTCTCCCAGTTTGAGCATTTGTTTTTGTTTTGAAATGGACAGCACACTAGATCGTCACCTCCCTGTCCCGAGCTGGAGATCTTTCACGTATAAGATGAAAGATTTTATTTGTTTTACAATCCATGAAATTTCTCAGTCTTAGTAAGCAACGTATCTGCTGGTCAGCAGTTCACAGCGTGCTTTAATGTCATTACACTTAGAGTGCCTTCAGATGTTTTATATCCATCATTAAGTTTTATGTTCATGCTTAACTCTAATTAATGTTTTGCCCATTCCAAAAATACATGACCGCATTTATGCTTCTTACTTGTTATGTAACACTTTACCAGCGTATATTGTGTGTGTGTGTGTGTGTGTGTGTGTGTGTGTGTGTGTGTGTGTGTGTGTGTGTGTGTGTGTGTGTGTGTG
>JAVDPK010017743.1:0-12041 GCA_034780415.1 Cichlasoma orientale | reverse complement strand
TCTCATATACTGTACACACACACACACACACACACACACACACACACACACACACACACACACACACACACACACACACGAAAAGAAAAAGAAAGTGCATGCATGCAAAATGAAAGACCACAAGAACGTAAAAGAAAAAAAAAAAAAGCTGCTCGCAAACAGCTTTGTCTTTCAATCAATGAGAGGTGCAGAATTATGCATGCAAACCAAAAAATAAATAAAAAAATAAAAAAGGAAAGAAACGCTAAAAAGCAAATTCAGACACCGTGCAATATCCCTGGTCATTAAGGTTGGTCTGGAAAACAATCAATTACCGTCAGCAGATATGCACCAGTATAGAAACTGCTTTCATGCATTAAATAAACATGTACTCGAGCTGGCACACCATTGCAACCTAAACTTCATCACATCACATTAGCATCGGTTGTAGGAGGATGCAGAGGCTTTAAAAATAAATAAATAAGAGCACGAAGGACAGAAGGAGAATATGAGCCTGGAGGACGGGGATGAATATGTAAATTGTTCTCACACATGCCACATATGACGTTGCTGCAATCTTCCCCCATTTAATTGAACGCAAACTTGGTTGCTAAGCATATAACACCGATGCAGGCCCTGCACATGCGTTTGCATATATTCATCGCAGACACTAACAACACGCTGCCTACAGTGTTCCCAAAGAGAGCATTTCCATAATAGATGCACTTCTAAAGCGCGAATCTCATCGTCAACTTTGAGAATTGCCATCAAAAGCCGGAGACATAAATCATCATTACCCAAAACAGGCATCTCTTTGTTTGCGTGATTAAATGCTTTTGCTTGTTTTGTCATTAAACAGTTTGTCAGTCAAAGAAAAAGAAAAGGGGGGGAAAAAAAGCTAAAACTAGGGGCTGTTGTGTAAATATGGTGCACAACAACACCATTAATGAGCCTCACACCTTTGAACAGGAGCCTACACATTTACTTATTCCGGTTTGTTGATTCTTATTTATCAATTTTCCTTGTCATCTATTTGAAGAAACACCTCAGCGGGGTGTGGGTGGGGTGGAGGTGGGGTATTAGGCAGGGAAGCAACTGTGCGCCGTCTACCACCAGCACCAGCACTGACACCCCCCGCCCCCACCCTCCCTGCAACACGTTCGCTTCAGCTCACCTTTCAAGGCGACGCCGTCATGAAAGGCATATTTGCCTCGAAACCTATGAGACCATTTTAAGTTTCCTGTCAGGGTAAAAGAGCTGACATTTATAGAGCGGAGCGTAAGCGAGAGCGGCTGGATGTTGAGCGACTTGATGCGAGTGTTCTTGTCTTTGCAAATGTGCATGCTTGTGTAAAGGTGTGTGAATAAATGGCTGAAAGTGATGCTTAAAGAGAGCTACAGCTGGGAGCTGGAAATCTGTGCACGCGGCAACAGGAGCGCGGGGCCAACTCGTGTTTTAGAACAGTCGCGCGGTGATTCCGGAATCACACTCCTATTGTCACGAGCACCGTTAACAGAGCCTCCAAATTAGAAGGAACATCCATATTCATCACTCAAGTGGCACAGCTGACGCTTTGTGACCATTCAGTTCCAGATGTTTCCAGACAATCGGGTCCTTTGGGCTGAACCAGACTCTCACACAATCACTTCTATATATCAGCGGCTTCTTTGCTGGCTGTAACGTCCCCATAAACTCTGCAGTGTGCCCCAGATTATTTAGTGACTACACTTAGCCGGGTGTGTTTCTCATATAAATATATATGCTGTCCTCTTCAATTACAAATTTTAGTACACAGCAAATTAAGCACAAGAGCACTTAGCTCTTTTGTAAAAATATATAAATAAATAAACTTTTGATCATGATCTTATATTAAATAGCATCTCCTCAGGAGATGAAGAGCTTGGTTTTAACAGAAAATACATAATTCAAAAGGAGAGGATTGCAAAGATCAAGTTGCCCTATTACTGTGGTTAGGAAATGTGCTCTTCTTGGAGCATTTATGTCTAAAAATGACTTAAACTCCTCTAAACAGCATAATAGGTGGGGGGAAAAAAGCCCATCAGCATTCAGAAGCATCCATAACTGCTATTTAATGTTCAAGGTTATAGGTCACTTCAACCAAGCAAAACATACAACTGAAAAACAATGAAAGGCCAAAGATCAAAGTACTTAAAAACCAAAAGAAACTAGTACATTTTTGGGAAATTCAAAAAAAAAAAAGCTGATTGAGAAAACCGTTTTATTGCGCTCCTGAAAAGACGGGCTTGACAGATTCGGCTCATTTTAGAGGAACATCCGAAATGCCTTGCTGTAGTAAAACCTGCAATGCAAATGCAGCCGATCCTTCAAAGCTTCACCTGTTTGGCACTTCGGAGCATGATGTTTCTCAAAAGAGCCACAGAGATTTAAACACATTTGACTTAATAACTACACACAATCCTCAAAGGAAGTAAAGACATCCCGCGCTGTCAGGAGGGGCAGAGGCAGCCGCAGTCTTTGCCATGCGAGGCACGCGCTCGCTCGCGGATTTGTCGTCCCCTTGCGCTTAGCCGGAAACGAGGTTATCCCGAAGCAAGTTGATTATAGGACTCAGAGCAGGCATTGGAAGAAACAGAAACGCAGACGGAGAAGTAAAGGAGGCCTTAAATCTCTGAAATGGAAGTTAGGAAATAATGAGAGGGAGGAGGAAGAAAAAGACAAGACAATTTAGATTACCAAATTAATCCTTTAATTACCAGGTATGCCTACAGCTAAAATGGGAGGTTTCACACAGTGAATTTTACGAATGCTGAACAATTCAAACTGCAGAAAGTGAGCCAGAACGCCATAATTATCAACAACTATAAATGTTAAAAAAAAGCAACAGAATGGCGGCTTCAGCGCTGAAGGAAAAAAACAAAATAAAGTGTATTAGTAAAATGGTGGGGCACCATATGCACCCAGCTTCCTCATCACCGATTTTATGTACGTCTTGAACACTACAGGGGTGACAGAACACCGTTCTTCTGAAAGACATGCCCTCATGTGGTGTTTAGAAGATGGTGGTGGAGACCACTGTGTGACATGAAGTCCGGACTCGACCAAAGGTGTTCATTCTCATTAAAGCATTTGTGATCCTTCGTGCCCGTCAGAATAGAAATGTTTCATCAAAAGACAAAGGCAATCACTCAGAGCAATTTTGTATCGATCTGCGCTGACCTTTCACAAGAAGACCCAAATAATAGCAGAAAAATGCCCCCAGTAGCATCACAAGATCCCCTCGCTTTTCTTTGTTTCTTTGCTTATTACTCATCCTTATACATGCTGCTTTATGAAGCCGGGAAAACCGAACTAAACGCTATAAATTATGATTCAGCGCTCACATTACAAACACCGCTTTGCAACAGGATAAAACGTGCTCTCTTTTAGCTGCCCTTGCTGCGAGTCCTCACAGAAAACACACAGAAAATCACTTTAGTGTCTGTCCAAAAAACATGTTGGCAACGCAACAAACCAAACACGGAACACACACTTGCTGATGTCTGCAGAAGCTCCTTAAAGTTTTTCCAAGGGCTTTTCACACAAACTATATTAAACGGACCCCCGTGACACTTGCCAACCACCTTAACCCGCCTATTCATTCCTCTTCCTCCTCCTCATCTCATCATTTACCACCCTCCCAGTAAAGATCCTGTTAGAAACAAATAGAGGGTGACTTCTATCTAATTACCGTGACGGAGCACGGAGGCTCCTCAGCATTAGACAGAGAATTAGAACACAATACAAAGATATGATCAATAACGAGGCGAAGACAAACCATCACCTGTTCAGCTTTAATAACCTTAACACAATGGCAGAACCAACTTTCCAATTTGCCATGCCACCAGCACTTGTAGAGGTGACACACTTTGCCACTGGATCCTCTAATGACTCACCATTAAGGTGGAGGAAGAATATGCTCAGTGCCTCCCACAGAATTAGACTGTATTTTTGGCAGTAGCGAGTCAGGGTATATGTGCACACACACACACACACACGTGTGGACAGTAGAGGTTCACGCAGACTTTCTTAAATAAATGAATAAATAATGCATTTAAAAAAAATAACTGGTTATACATCTTGATCTGCTCTGTATCCTTGGTGGGTTCAGCATAATGAGTGGGGACACGTGAAGGAGTTCTCCAGCTGCTACATTATAGTTTGAGTTCACCGCAGATCTCCAGGTGAAAACAGTTTCAGGCTGTAGTCCACGGCAGGGTAGTAGGAGTCAGTGAGACTGCAGGACAAGAGACTCTCAGGAGAGACAGCTGAGTGACACTGAGGGCTGCCACAACAGTGACTTGGTCAGGATGCCAGGAGAGACGGAGAGTTTATCTCCCACGTCCAGCCTGTACCGATGAGAAAGCACCGAATCGCAGGCAACGCTGTCCACGTACAGCAGAGGTCCTCAAACCGTGGCGTGTGGAACCACTGCAGGTGATGTGTGGATGGGGAAACCGGATCAGAGTCAGGTGATGGTAGGAGGCTGACCTTTATTTAAAATTCAACTTCCATTTTTAATTAGTAACAACTGATATAAATTGTGAGGTGTGGGGCATGAACAGAAAAAAGAACCAGTGACATTTGATAATCAATGATCTGGCATGCCATGAATAGCAGATAGTCAAGAGAGGGGGAGATGATCTTAGGATCATGTGATGCCATTTGCCTGATTCTTCATTTTACATATGTGACTGGCCAATAGAAACAATATATACATAAATTAAAGTGGTTCCATAGTGTAGTGGTTTACACATATGCCCAACAAGCAAAAGATTCCCAGTTTGCTCCTGGGAGGAGACAAATCCCTTTGGGATTGTGTCAGGAAGGAATTCAGCACAAAAACAATTTACCAACTCAAACATGAAGCTTCCCACGGTGGTAACTCCTTGTGAATAAGGGAACAGACACAGGACCGCTGGGCTTGCAGTACACTGGCAGGAACCCTGCATCTTCATAAGACCATTAACATCTGAACAAGCTTTCCTGGTAGTCCGTCCACTAATTGTTATGAGATGCCTCTAGTGCGGCTGCCCCCCGCCCCACTCAAAGACCTATGAGTAAAGTCGAAGAGGAACACCAAATGACTCCAGCCTCTATCGTCCACGACTATGACGAGAATAACGACTGTTCTAACAGCACGAAGACTTGCGGCAGCAGCACCGTCAGAAAAAACAAACATATTTACCACAATGTCACATGTTCACAAGCAGCACAGACTCAAATCCAGAGGATCCGGACCTGAAAGAGAACTATAACTGGGAATTATGTAGATAAGTGTGAACCTGTATAGAAATGAAAAGCAGAGCTGGTTATCTGATATGACTTTCTCCCCCAAAGCAAACCAAAGCACATCTGAACTGTACGCGTGTTTAGGGTATCAGTCGAAGGCAGCGGCGGCATGCAGAGTGGGAAACTCATTTCAACCTGAACAGCTTTCTGATTATTCTCTAAGTTTTTTTTTTCTCCCACCCCCCCTGCAGCTCCTTCCAGTCCTCCTGACATCACAACCAAAAGCAAAGGCGCACTGGCGGCTGTGACTTGGCAATGCATGAATACAAATTGGTTTTGGAAGAAGCACCGCTTTCATTACTCAAAACACACCTTCTATTCCATTTCAGGTTAATCTACCTCAAAAAAATGAATTTGAGTTTTCTTAGCCAATTTGAGGAAGTTATATTACAAATGAAGTGCTAACAATAGTGAATAAAATGAATCCCTGAGTGTGTGACAGCAGTCACATGTAAGGAAACACAAAAGTAAGATAAGGTTCAGTCAAAATCCCAGTGAATGCAGCTGGCTCGACAGCTCAGCTTCCTCACTTAAATGAATATTCTCCTCTTTGAGGCTGACTCATGTTATTTGGCCTTTAACTGTGCATTGGTAATCACTCATGTAATTTGTACATGACTCCCTACCTAGTCATGTACATTAGGAATGATGGCAATAGTGCCCTAAGAACATGCAGTATGACCCTGTACACTTAGAGGCGACTAATAACAATAATGACGCAGGATGATGTGCAGTCACTGAAGCATTTGCCATCAGCTAGGCGAAAATAAAAGAAACTGCAAATGGAGGAAATTTAAAATGGAAAATCTGACGACCAGCTGCTCACCGACAGATTCAAATGAAATCACTGCTTCCTAAAAATGGAGTTTCGACTTGTTTTTCTCCCAGTCAGTCTAATTTGTTTTGCTTTAACGGCACTGAAACTCGAATAAAGGGAGCTAAAAGATGGTAACGCACTTGAGCGCAGTGCTTGTTCTGCCTTAACCCTGCAGATCAGACGTGATGTTATAGGCTTTAAGCTACTTCAGGCTCCGAATAGTGATGCCTTCACGGTGCAATTTAAACGCCACTCCTACCTTTGTCTGGAGGAAAATAAAAGGTGTTATTTTGCCTTATGAATATTTCTTTAAAGATACTAACTTGGCATGTCAATGTTTAAGCGTGTGTTGAGGAAAACGAATGACAGACGTTAGTATCAGAACAACCCACTGCAAAGGACAAGAAGCCTATTCTTATAAACCATGGCTACATGGTCCCAAATCACTCCATGTGGCATTGAATCAAAATAAACTACATGTCAGTTCTTACAGTACAAATGTGTTTTTTTTTTCTTTTGGGAGTTTTTGGGAATATAGAGCTCCACAGTAGAGGAACATGAATGTCAAGTTTCGGATCAAATAACATGGGACCTGAAAAGAGATAGAACCAAAGCGGCATTAGAATAAAGGTATACCAAGTTCCTTTCCTCATCCACCGGGACAGGACACGCTGGGCTGTGTGCCCGAGCCAGATAAGCAGCACACAGGGCTCTTCTTCCCGGGCCGCTACGGCAGCTGATGATCTTCTGACAGATGATGTGATGAGGTGGGACAGTGCCGCTACGCTGCTAATAATACCTCACTGCAAATAAGTGCTGAAGACATGCACCATCTGATAACAAGGAAGCAGCTCTCAATGTGCAAAAAGTGCCTAGAATTTTTAGCGTTCGTAGTCTGCAATCTTCCCTCCAGTTATCGCTGCAATTATTATTTAAATTAAAAAAAAAAAAAAGAATATTGGAAAAAGTGTCTGCGAGTAGCATGCAAAAAGCATGGGAAGCTGGATCAACACGATGGTGTAGTATTTCTACATGTTTACCTTTGGAGACCCTGCTTAAAAGTCAATTATTCCGTTCTGCGGTAAACTAGAATGGCACTTGAAAAATTTATCATGCTGAACTTGTGCAGTGGCTGTTTTCCAGCACTCTGAAATTGAAAATCATTTACTGTGTAGTATGCTAAAAAAAGGCAAGATGTAATAACATTTCCAAAGTTAATCTAGAAATAAACAAACTACAAATACACTGGGGTACAGCGGGTGACAATAACATCCAGAGTTACAGTATGTGCCTTCTGTCTACAGTCAACAAAGCCTGAAAACTCAGACAAGTGTATGTTTTGTTTGGTTGAGCAGTGCTGTTGGACTGTTTTATAAGTCACCTTTAAGGGCTGCAGCACACTTATCTGAATTTATCAGTGGACACATCACAAAGACTCGCTGAGATCCTCCGATTGAGAGCTGCGCCTTTCAATCTGTCATCTGTGTATTGTGAATACAAAAGGGCCCTATAAGTAAATACTTTGTTATTGCAGTATACAGGTTCAGACTTCTCTCCAACAATATATTTTCTGGGTTTTTCTTCCTCTCTGCCTTTTCAAATCCATAAGGAGTCTTGATGGCCACACTCTACCACACAGAGACACAAATTGCTTCCACATCCCACCCGGTAATGTACATGAACAATAGCAAAGCATTAGGTGGCTAGCAATAAATATCTGAAAAGAGGCACTTTGCTCCAGGAAAATACACCAATAGAATTCCAGCTTTGGGGGTAGAGCAGTAATCTTATCAGGACTGCCGACCAATGCCCAGAAAACTGTGAATGAATAGTGCAAAGTGCTTTAACGGCAAGAAAGATCATTATCTAAATTAATAAGAGCGCTTTTTATAAATTGAGTCAGCGTGTCACCTTGTTCCTTCTTGAAAGCAGTATAGAAAAGAGTCGTTGTGACTAACTGCAATTAGGGCTTTTCTTGTTTGACTGTAAAACGAGCAGGAAAATGGAAGTCTCAAACTATAGGCTCACTTTGAGAGCATTTGAATGTCATTTGGATAATGGAGTGATATTCAAGGTTTTTTTTGGGAGCTGCTTTGAAATGCAAGGCAGGCGAAGACCCCGGGAGACCGTACACGAAGGCACCATCAACAAAATTTGGCTTTAATGACTATTCAAAATTTGAAAAGGGGGGGGGGGGGAAATGTTCGTCATTCGTAAATTTAGCATGACAGACCTGATTTCACTTTCAGATGATCTTTGTCTAAATAATGAGCCATTTGTGCAAAGCTGGCCGGGCTTTGGCTTCAAGGTAAATGAGGACCTACCACTGCTAGTTCTTTTTAGAGGAGCGGGGGAAAAAAAGGCAGGTGCTGCAACAAGCTTCAACATCACACATTATATTTTTATACACATCACAACAGCTAATACCGAATCCAAATGTGCCCAATTAATGCTGACATTTTACATTATTTCTCATCATGTTTCCAGTCAAATGTATAATCTTTACTCAATGACTAGAGCAGCTCAAAGACAGGAAGTAAGAGGAAACTAAGAGCCTAACTATTGAGGTTATGAGCACATTGCTCGAGAGTTATCTGTCATACCAGACATGATACAAACATTCCCCGACTGGTTAGCAGTGGTTCTTGGAGGTTGGTGAAACTGGTTGTAAAGAAGGTGATGCACCAAAAACCTCCTAGTGATTGCTTTGGTTGCTAGCAGATTGCCATGTTTGCCAATAGTTTTTGGTGCTTGTCTGCAAACATTCACCAACTACTACTACTACTACTACTAGCAATATTATTAACCACTCTTCTAGCCTGGTCTTTGTATCAAAAAAATGTCTGCAAAGAGGCTCGCAACTTAGGGTTAATCTTTGACTCGACCTCTGGTTTCATACAGGTATCTAATGTCATGCGGTCCCGTTTCATTCAGCTTAGATATCAAAAATCCGGCCATTCCGGTCACGGTCTGAATTAGAAAAGGTCATCCACGCTCTCACTTCTTCCAGACTTGATTACTGTAATGCACTTTACTCAGGCATCAGTTACTGTAACATACAGAGACTGCAATTAATTCAAAATGCTGTGGCCAGGCTCTCAACACGCTACAAAAGGAGCGACCACATTACACCTGTCCTTGTAGCCCTTCACTGGCTACCTGTTAGTTTTTTTTAATTGAATTGCTGGTTTTTAAAGCCGTACACGATCTGGCTCCACATGAGCCTGGCCTCTACCTGAGATCTTATGCCATGGCCTTGTTAGTGCTTCCAAAGGCTTGTTTAGTCACTAAAGATGAGGATTTCAGGTGGGCACATTCTGTAACCTCTTTTACAGAATGTGCCCACCTCTGTGTGTGTGTGTGTCCATCTTAAAACTACAAGCCGAGCAGAAATACAAATTGATAAAGTGCGACGCAAAGTGTAAATGGGGAAACTTTGCCTTCAAAGTAAAAGTTGTGCTTCAGTGCTGTAGCCAGCGTGTTTTAACGGGTGCAATGCTTACACTTGAACACTGAGTGGTCTCTTTCTGGTTTGTATTGCACTTTTCACTGCTTCACTACAGCTTGGAGAGTAGCTGGACACTGTTTGCAGACAAATCTGTCACTTCCATTCAAACCAGGACTGCAGGAATATGCTAGCAACCAAAGCAATCATAAGGTTTTCCCAACCTGGGGAATACACATTTTTCCCAGTCTCGAGTCTTTTCCCAGTCTTTTTCCCAGTCTCGAGGCCTGTATGACTGTGACTTTAGCAAAAATTTTCCCAGCGACTGGCATCAACCTCCACTACCACTCACAACCAATTGGGAAATGCTCATTTTACCCCTAATGCAGGCCTGTGAGACTGGGGCATTTAACCCATTTAACTTTGGTCAACTTGGCAAATCAGACATATCAAACAACAGAATAAGTACAAGCGCAAATCAATAACAAGTGTAAGAAATAGATAAATGCTAATCAAAGGGGGGGGGGGGAGACAGAAGTTACTGAAACAACCAGAGGCTGTACCTTAGGGCTCCAATGCTGCTGCTAAACTAAAAATTAATTGACACAGGGTGGATGAAGGGATTTTGCTGTGCACACTGAAGAAATGTTTGAATGCATTACACTACGGTACAGAGGTGTTTGCATTTTAACTAAGGGGAACAAAGCATACACTCAGATAAACCAGGTACTGTGTGGTGTTATGATGCTTATCAGAATCGATTAAAAGATGCATACTGTGCCGCAAATCATCTGTTTCTGTACAGTTATGGCCATAAGTTTTTGGACAGTGATAAATTTTGTAATTTTGCCTCCGTACACGACTGCATCAACCACTGCGGCGTTTCAATCAAACAATCAAGATGTGATTGTTAAACCCCTTGAATTGAACCTGAAAGTCTGCAATTCAAATCACATCTGGACTGTTTGAGTTTAAATTTGCTGCGACGGTGAACAAACGCAAAATTACATGTTATTGTCTAAACACTCATGGACCTTACTGCGTATGCAGTCATGTGAAAAAGAAAGCACGCCCTCTTTCAATTCTAAGGTTTTACATGTCAGGACACAAAGGTCACCTGGTCCTTAGCAGGTTCTAATATTAGGTAAATACAACCTCTGATGAACAGCAGCACCAGACATATTACACTGCATTATTATTTTAATTAAGCCAAAATGCAGAAGCACGGTGGCTGCCTCACAGATAGAAGGTCTGGGTTCGAATTTACCTTGGCCCGGGCCTTCCTGTGTGGAGTTTGCATGTTCTCCCTGTCTCTGTGTTTTCTCCGGGTACTCCGGTTTCCTCCCACAGTCCAAAGTCGTGCAGTTACTTGGGTTGAGTTAATTGGTGATTCTAATTTGCTCACAGGTGTTAATATGAGTGTGAATGGTTGTGTGTTTCTCTGTGTTAGCCCTGCGACAGGCTGGCGACCTGTACAGGGTGTACCCTGCCTCTCGCCCTATGACAGCTGGAATAGGCTCCGGCTCTGGCTCCGCCCCCCCTGACCCTGAACAGGATAAACAGAAAAGGATGAATGGATGGAAAATGCAGAAGCAGTGGGTAACAAAACTCAGCACATCCGCTTGCACAACCACCTTTAGCAACAATAACATGAGGCAATTTTTCTGTATGACCTTATCAGTTTCTCACATCATTGTGGAGGAATTTTATCCCACTCTTCTTTACAATGTCTGTGTAGATTCTCAGTCATCCAGGACATGATAGTCTAAAGAGCTTGAAAACAAAATACTTGAAGTTTCATCTCCTTCAGTTCTGAACTGCACCTGCAACACCTCAATTCTTTTCTTTTTCAGCAATTCTGTTGTAGACTTGCTGCTGTGCTTTGGATCATTGCCCTCTTACCTGGCCCACTTTGGCCCAAACTTTAGCTTTCATACAAATGGCCTCACATCTGACTATTATGGTATACAGAGGGGTTCATAATCCATTCAATCACTAGAAGGTGCCCGGGTCCTGTGGCTGCAAAGGAAACCAAAACCATCACTCCTCCACTACCATGCTTGATTGCTGGTATGAAGTGTTGATTATTCCAAACGTGGCACTGTGCATTATGGCACTTTGGTTTCATCTGACCAAATTGTTCAAGAAGTCTTGTGGTTTCTTCAGATGCAACATTTTAAACCCAAGCCCCGCTGCCATGTTCTTTTTAGAGAGAAGATGCTTTCTCCTGCCAACGCTTCCAAACAGGCCTCACCTGTTTAGTCTTCTTCTAATTGTGCTGTCATGAACTTTAACATTGAACATGCTAACTGAGGTCTGTGGAGTCTGAGGTGTAGCTCTTGGATTTTTTTTGCAGTTTTTCTGAGAATTGCACAGTCTGACCTTGGCAAGAATTTGCCCACTCCTGGGACGATTGTGGCACACACACACACACACACACACACACACACACACACACACACACACACACACACACACACACACACACAC
>JAVDPK010017742.1:0-12041 GCA_034780415.1 Cichlasoma orientale | reverse complement strand
ACACACACACACACACACACACACACACACACACACACACACACACACACACACACACACACACACACACAGATGCTCGGCTATAAAAGGCCCATTAATGTGACATAATTTTGAAAGGTCATAAACACTGGACTAATCTGGAAGAAGGTGGTAAAGAACTGTACACTAGTATATTAAATTAAATATAACTGATTAATCAATAGACTGCTCAGCAGATCGCTCTTAAAAATAGGCATATGCATAACACTCAGTGCTCATCAAGGAAAACCATAATAAACAGATCATTTGATCATTTCTGATCAAGCAAGGGAAACTCAGGACTTAAATACATGAGGGAAGTGGACATATGGGAAGCACAGGTGAACAACATAATACTAATGACAAAAGGTAAGCAAACTAGCACACAACACACAGGGACAAGAAGACTGTCAAAAAAACAAACAAAAAAAAAACAGGGAAATAGACGGAGACAGTAGTATTCCAAAACTTTACTAACAGTTTGGGCTGCTTTCCTCTCCCACTGCTCCTTGTGATTTCATTCAAAATACACTGTAGGTTACAGTACCTGGCTGCCAGGTACTGTATCCTTCATCAATACATTAACTGGGATTGTTATGTCTTGACTTGCTGTGCAGGGTGACCAATCAGATGTTAGGGTCTGTTGACGAGTCGCAGTGTCAGTCTAAATTATTCATGATGCGCTGCATCACAGGAACCATGAAATAATTAAATAGTGACATAATTAAATAGTGAAAATTAAATGTGTTTTTAATAAAAATGAACTGAGATTTTAATTAATGTTGAAATTAACTATTTATTTCCCCTTTTAATTAATGAATGACAATTATTTAATGATTATTTGCTTATTTCATTTTGGCACTTTTGGTCCTCCATATTAACAGAATAAATGAGCGATTTATAAAGTTTAACTATCTTGGCAATTCATTTCAGCTCATAAGTTGTTATGATCAAGAAAATTAGCTATACAGACCAAACTATTTTTTGTTCCAGGTTAGAAATGTGTATATTTTGCTGTTAATCTGGGCACTTGAACATGGAGATCTATGGAGATTGATTGATTGATTGATTGATTTATAGAGGGACTGGCTTCATTTTTCAGCCTAGGTTGTCGCTTGCTCAGAGATCACTTGCAGAAAATAACACTGCCCCTCATTAGTGATCATAATTTGAAAATTGTTCAGTTTGTAAGTTTCCATTTTTTCTCAGTCTTATTTTAGTCTCAAGGACTAAATGTGAATTCGGGTCACTACACAGTCTCAGGTTCTCAGGTTTTACAATAAAACACATTAATTTCACATTCAAAAATGTGGATGCAAAACTTAAGCAGGATAAATGACAGCAAGCTGACATCTACAATGGCTAGAAAGACGCAGCGGGCATCCTGTCACGACATCTGCTGTTGGTACATGAATATCACTTCAACATTCATTATACTTTGAGAATAAACCCGCTGTTATTATTATCCGGGTCACCTGCAGGAGCATTTCCTGACAACGCTACACAAAACAGATCACCGCTTATTTGACACTTGTCCACATTCAAATCATCTATGACGTTTTGGCCCCCTGCCTCTGCTCCTGACTCAATAATTACAGCCACTTTTCACCAGGCTGAGGAGCAGAGTGCCTATTAAATGTCTTATTGCAGAGATAATGAAAATATTATGCATTAGCATAAACAGGAATGGCATTGGAATTGAGCCCGGTGATTGGGGAGAGTTTGTGGAAAAGTGAATAATGCTCAGGCTCATTGCGAAAGCGCCTGCACTGACTAAAAATCTGCCTCAACACCCCAGTTTGTGCCATCACAGCAAATAAGATTCACTGCGAGCAAATTGAAAAGCTGCTTGAGAAAGGGAGGATTTCAGGAGGCTATTTAGGGGCCACAAAATATGTTGCAAAAAAAAAAAAAAAGCAAAGAGCTTTACATGGATTTTATAATTACAAATGAACTGCTGTATGAGTAAAACATTCTCTAAGCTCTTTTTGAGTTTTGTAGACAATAAGCCATAAGTTACTGTGTGAGAATGAGAATTATAAAATAAGAGGAAATGAACGCAGGGCGCACATCAAGTGCCAAGTTAACACAATCAGCATGGAAACAAGGCAGCCCATCTACTGGCTGCTCTTCAGCTATAGTTGTGCTACGTGGGTGAAGGTCAACATTAAGAGGAGGGAAAATGTGTAACTGGTGCCATATCCATGACTCAAGCAGTTATTCCAAACCTCAAAACACCAGAGAAGCTGCCTATAGTACACAATGTTAATAATGTAATGCAATTCTTTATTAAACCCAGTTGGAAAATTCTACTTTTGTTTGGACTCCTACAGATCAGCTCTGCTGCAGTGGGTTTGGGATTCAGTGGTTTGTTGAAGGGCGCTTTAGAGTTTAATGTGCCCAATAAAATTTAATTAAACTCAAACTTGTGCTTAAGATGAGCAAGTTTTCATTTTGTTTGCTAAGTCATTACAGAAAAGACAGATTCCGGGTCCACAGTAATGTGCGCAGTAATCTTAATATAAATGCAAATTTATAAATGGTGACAGAATATCTCAAAATAAATTATTTCATAACTACCTAATGCTGGACCAGTACTGGTGCTTGTTATTAATGCTGAGGATGCCGGGTGAGGAGGGGGATAATGTTCTTACAACAAATTACTAGTGGGCTTGAAAAATGACTCGTCTTTAATCCTTTTGATGGGAATGCTTTTTGCTGGTGAGAAGAGAAGAGAAGAGAAGAGAAGAGAAGAGAAGAGAAGAGAAGAGAAGAGAAGAGAAGAGAAGAGAAGAGAAGAGAAGGTGTCACTGTATTTTAAAGGGCTAAACTTTAAGAGCTTGTTAAGGACATAGTTAATTGACCATCAGTCTCCCTGACGGTGCAACAGCAGAGTGATGGGTAACACTTGCTTTGCTGTTGGTCTGCAGTATCTGCTTCCACCATCTCTTATCCTGCCTGTCCTGACACCATGTGGACATGGGAGACGTCCCCTGTTCAAACAAATATCAGGGCTCTGACAAAACAGAGCGGGACTGGTTCAGCAGGTGAATGCAAATATGCCAATTACAACAAAAACAACAACTGCAGAGAAGACAGCGAGAATATGGTAACTGAATAGCATCCCACTGATGATCGTCCCAAAGAGCCTTGCACTTTAAGAACTAGTTTCATTAACTTTGCCGAAGATTAAGTAGTAAATAAATGAGAGGTTTTACATGGAGAATATACTATTTATAATAGCATAAAGAAGGAAAAGGAGAACTGCCACAGAGACATAAAAGTAAAATATTAATATTTATATTTCCTCAAAGAGAAATGTCTAAGGAATACTTTCAGAAATGTCAACTTAGGAACACATTTTTAATATTAAGTGAAGGATCAACATTTGAGTTACCATGAAGAGCAGCTGAAAGAAGGCCAAAAGTCGTGGAACATTTGAACACGGTAGTGTTAAAAAGGTGTGTGTATGCACAGTTTCAGTATTAAAACAAAGAGCAGACAGTGTCAGTTTGTCCACTGCCAATGTGCCATTATCAAAATACAATATTGATTAGAACAATTTCAATAATGATACCCTAACTACATCCCATTATAGTTACCCTACAAGCTTTATTTGTTTGGGTTTTTTTGCACACATTCGCATGCACTGTGTGCATGTATTTGATTATTCATATCCATGTTTCATCATTTCATTTTATAATGTAGTTGTTATTATTTGGCAGTATGGTGGTGCAGTGGTTAGCACTGCTGCAAAACAGCAAGAAGGTTCAGGTTATGAACCTTGGTTCTGTGGTGCTTGTATATTCTTGCTGTGCCTCTGGTTTCCACCCACAGTCCAAACACATGCTCATTACATTGACTGGAGTTTCTCTATTTATTTATTTATTTATTGTCTGTCTGTCTGTCTGTCTGTCTGTCTGTCTGTGTCCCACGCTCTTGCCCTAATTGGATAAGAAATTAATAAGAATGAAGGCGTATTCCAAATAGTTCAAAAATAATTACATCTCCCATCATCTCCTAACATGTGCTTGTCTTGTTTTTTTCTTTACTTGAGGATATTGTTACATTAAAATCCATTTTGCAGGAGTGTCCTAATAGTGAAAATATATGATATATTTTGTTGTATACCATCACAAGAAGCTTACTTCCGTACTGTAAAACCACACTAAATTCGTTAAAATCATTTGTGCCACACAAGTCACAGTTTTTGCCCTTTCAGGTGATCATATTTTCATCAATTCAATGAAAATCAACCTTTTTGCCCCTCAGATTCGCATGTACAGGATTATTTATAGAGCACCTGGTTGCCTTGGCAGGCAGAGTTATGCGCATCTTCACAGCCATGACTGTAGCGCATCCCCTTTCACATCCTCTGTCATCAGTGCAGTCATCTCTCTTTTAAAAAAACAATCATCCACAATCATGTCTATTAATTCTTTTTTGGTCTCATAGCCCTGATTTAAAAAAATAAAAAAAAAAAATAAAAAAAAAAAAAGCATCAAACATCCTTTATCCGAACATCCTGCTTTTACAAAAAATAAAGGGTTCAAATTTCATTTTGTTTCACTTCATCTTCACTACCCATCTAGATTTTTTTGATGCTCCATGACACAAAGCAACAATCTGCCTCCCCAGACAGCCACAGCGGTTATAAAGTGGCCCTGACACTTAATTGCAGCTCCATCAAGCAGCAGGATTGAGATTCTTCAGCCCTGATGAGCCATCCTATCTTGATTGTGGCTGTATTTGGAAGGGTATAGTGATGGTGGGGAGTAAATTGTGGTGTAATAGAAATGTCCATCACAACCAATCACAGACAGACAGAGCGGCGTCCACCTCTGTTGCTACTGGTAATCCCACAAGGAAGAGGCAACTCCACTCCCTAAGCCCTCAAGTGACTGCTTTGGGACATTTTGTTGCTATGGCAATGTTGAGATGAGGCCATCTTTGGCTTCAAATAAGGCCCCACTCTGATGTGCTGCATTAAATATTGCTATATAGCTGTGGGATTTTGCAAAAGGAGGAGATTAAAGTGTTTACAGCAAGAAAACACCTCTTCTGTAAGTATGTGCGTGCACAACAGGAGAGCGGCTTTTAGCCGGACAGCAAGTCGACTGACAGCCTGGCATGCTAATGGACAAAATGTCTGCACTGCTTTCGCATTCAAAACACCTCACAGGGTCCTGACGGGCCTGTCTAAGGGAGGAGAAGGGATTGTGTGTGTGTGTGTGTGTGTGTGTGTGTGTGTGTGTGTGTGTGTGTGTGTGTGTGTGTGTGTGTGTGTGTGTGTAAGAATGCATGTGAGTGTCTGCGAAAATTTCAACTGGAGCTGAATCAAAGCGACCAAGTAAGAACAAAAAAAAAAAAAAAAAATAGCCAACTATTTAAATAATTAACTAAATAAAACTAAATAAAATATCGCAAATGCAGTTCCATAATTTTCAAGAAAGAGCTACCGATAAACCTTCAGCTGCGCTGAGACAGGATGGAAAAGGTTGATTTTCCACTGGGGAAAAAAAAAAACAGCTGTAAAGATTCACACAAAATGCATGGAACTGTTGGTGTGCTCGACCACTGAGATATTAACATATGCTCACTGACCCCAGATCAGGTGTGGGCAAAGAAGATCCACTCGCAAACATCCTCTCGCTCCTTTTACTTTTCTCGAATAATTCAGTCCGGCTGAGCTTACTTTAGAGTTACACATATAATTCATCATATTTCACAGCTGCACAATTACAGTGTCATCTTAAAATATTAAATAGAACTATCCAAAAGAATAATTTCATGGATTTTGTAGGTTTAAAAAAAATTAACCACATAAGTTTTTGGGTTTTCCAAAGTTTGTCTGAGGTTAAAGCATGACACTAAAACACCATTTAGATTAGATTAGATCAGATAAAACTTTATTAATCCCTTTAGGAAGAGTCCGTCAGGGAAATTAAAGATATATGGGTGACTACAGGGTTTCACCTACTGTATAACAAACCCAGTTAGCTGATGTATCTGATTACCCTGTTCTTCCCAGTAGGTCTTTCCACATATAAAAACAGCACAAAGAAACTGTAGAAATATATATTTTTTTTTAAAAAGGAATAAAGTATCAGAAAAATATCTGATATCTTTCCTGATATCTTTCCACTATCTACGTGTGTGCAGAGCTTTACCTACACAGCATCCCTGTGGCATCTGTGCCACACAATTAACGACATCAGGTGGATATTACCACATTAATCGAGTGCAACATTAAATTGCACCCTTGCACCATGAGCTGCCCTCAGCTGCAGAGGCTTAGCATCTAGTGCATCTAACAACCCTCATATAGTGGTCAAGTGCCAAGTGGCTGCACCAAACAAGCAGGGTTAAAGTGCGCTGGAACAATCCTGCTGTAAGTAAATAAATCTGATAGGCAGATTATGCATGATAATATCAAATTAGTTCATTTTTAGCCTGGTGAATCTTTAAGCTTATGTCACCCCGTGGTCATATTTCATGTTAACTAGCGGTGCTTCTCAATTAGAAAGTGTGGGATGTGTGACAGCTTTTAAAGACGAAGATGACAGATGACTAAAGAGTAAGGCCTTCTCAGCAAATGACATTTCCATAAGTTGTCGTTTATTACAGATTTTTCTTTGTACGTGTGAACTCTTTGCCAATTAATTAAATGATGGTGCTATTTATCATAATTTCCCAAATTTTATTGGAGCTTACTAAGTCTAGTGGCTGGAAAGCAACGGCGATAATATGACAACTCATGTAACGTCTGCTAATATACTGCAGACTGCTGCTGACTGCATCTACAGAGAGCAGTAAACCGCAGCATAGGTCAGCTGCTTACATTGCCTGGCCACAGAGAAAACAAGGCCATAGGAGCTCAGGACAAATCAATTTTGGAGTTATTCTGAGGCAAGTCATTTTTCCCCTGCTGCAATGCTACACCCACCTGTCAAATCCCACTTTGACCCCTGCATGTAATGCCCGCAACATGTTGAAGAAATAATGTTCCTGACACACCAGGTCTAAGGTTATACTGTAGGAGAGCCACAGAGATTTCCTCATTCACATCTATTCAAGACCGACAGATGTTTTAAAAGCCTTCGCGTTTCCCCGGGTAACATATAAATCATTAAAGGCAGAGACGCATAGATTTCACAGTTTAAGATGCACACAGTGTGGTAGAGAGACACAACATGGATAAAAGAGAAGCAGCACAGTCACACAGAGACAGACAAAACCACGCCCACACAAATGTTTTAGGCTCGAGGCTGACTGAGGTGCATTTGATTAATTCGCTTGAAATAATGCCTCTAAATGCCACACAGTAATACCAAATTGCTCCCGGATCTGACATAACAAGACCCTCTGACATTTAGCAGGACTAAATAAAACCACGGTCTCCCACGTTTAATTCAGGTAATATATTGTGTTAATCCAGGTGATTAAAAGTGGTAAACCAGCATCTCCGAGTCTCGGCTCTGGCCACAGCCACTTTCAGCGGCACAAAGTTAACTCTGTGATAATGATAAAAATCCCAAGCCCCTTTAAGAGATAAAAAAAAGTACACCAACACCATTAGACCCTGCAGGTGGATGCTTAGGTGGTTGGAGCAACGACAATGATGCAGCAGAAAGTTAGGCCAGGCAGATGCTACATTAGTTCAGCCCCATTTTAACTCTGGCTTGTTAGAGAATCTAAATTTCTGCCACTTCAGCCATTTTTCAACATGCAGCTTGAATGAATAAATGATCACCAACCTGTTGTTGAACAATGGGCTGGATTTGATTCACAGCCACTCAAAGCTGATGATGACTTGGTCTTTTTTTTTTTTTTTTAAAAATGAATAAAGATATAAATTAAAAACACCACATAGGCTACAACCCAAATCAGATCTGAACGTAAGTTACATAGACGTCCTCCTCCATAAGGGGCACACTGATCCACAGCAAGGTATATTAATGGAGCGACTGTGCCTATGGACTAAAAAAAGTTTCAGAGCACAGCAGAGAAATTCAGGCACTAAAAATAATGTCGACGCTAGTTTTGAATCTCAAGTTTCACATGTGGCCATTTTAATTTGCTGGATACACTATAGCCAGAACCTAATTTTAGGAGCAACTGCTGATGAAATATTAAACGTATGGACCTCTGAGGCAAAACACAGGTATACAATGGCACTTTATGTCTGATCACTAGGTGGAGAGAGAAATCCGGGCTGCCACAAAGCAGAATCACTCCACTTCTGCGCCAGCCTACGCTTCCCTTGCTGAGTCCACTGAGACTGTAGTGAGACAGTTTCTTCTTGTTTGGAGTTGCCAATGTGGGAAGTGAAAAACGTGAAAAGGAAATGTGTTGTGGTTCTCACATTTGTCCTACTTAACTGTTTTTATCCACCACAGATCGTACTTAATGTCTTGCAAGCATGCAAACTTATACTATATTTGGCATCACACATAAAGTGTTACTGAAACTAATTATTTTGCGAGACGTATCCACCTCACTGTCTTTGTCTGACTTTGTCTTGAAAGACGACGTTAAATCTAAAATTATTTTCTAGATTAATCCTTTACATATATAGAACTTTTGGGACTTCCAACCCAAGCCAGTGAGTGCCCAGTGGGCTTATCGTGAGTGATCATCACCAGCTCCAAGTAACATGAAACACTAGAAACATGATGCCAATCCAAAGATTGAACATATCTCAGAGTATACAATTTAAAACAAATAAATAATCCTCATATGAACCATATACTGTAGCCTATTAGCATTTTTCCCACACACACAGCTCAGCCTCTTCATGCATGTACAGTGGATTCTTTGATTACACACAAAGCTGTCTCAGATTAGGCAGGGATTACAGCCGTGCTGCTCACATGGACTGAGCCAGCTGGGGCGTCATGTGAGACCTGAGAGACTGGCGTGCTCAAAGGGTTTCAGTGACACACAGATGGAGAATGGGGAGCAGGCTGGTATTGAAATCCTGCATATCAGCTCTGGAATGGAGGTATGGGGTTCCCCCCCTCTCTCCCACGCAGAACCGCATCACGATAGAACTGCTGCTTGAAACCTGACACTTCTATCCTGTGCAACAAATTAATGGCCTTTTACACTCGAGTTACCAAAAACAAAACAAGAAGTGTGAATCCACAAACAGTAATCTGAGCAATTAAATGCGCGCTGTCAGTATTAGTTCAATTAAAACATTAAACACAATGATTTCAACAGCAAACTTGTTATTGTGCTCACACTGCAAAAACAAAACGTCAGAGCAATAAAGATATTATTTGTCAAAGATGCCAATTTTCCTTTATTAAATATTTATGTTCTGTAAGGTTGTCCTTCTATTACCTCCACCAGAATAACTGTAGAGGGCTAAATGGATCAAATAATTCAAAAATGTCTGAAGCAAAATGCATCTGCCTTTTTATTACATTCAAAGCCCATATTTCTCATGCCACTGATATACCCTGCAGCATATTAGGTTTCTCATCATTTATTATTACTGTCTACTTTTTATGTCTTTGTGCCACCAATAAATATCTGCTCATTTCTCACAGGCAATATTATCTTTCCAGTATTCACTTTGTAACTGTTTGATCAATATATAGCACCACACATCTTTATAACTAAAACTAACAAACTCCTGATGGGCTTATGTTGCTCAATCATAGAAGTGATTCTTATTCTCTCCTATCTTCTGAGGCCAAGGGCAATAGAGAAACCCATACTTCGCCAACAAGTGGTCAACATCTTTGCAGTTCTCCAGCCAAAATCAGCCTTTGAAGTCGGTGGGCTTTGGGTCCACCAATCTGTATGGTTCTATTTGACTAACAAATTCATATCCAGCAAGATGATAGACACAGTTTTATAGGATGCTGGACAAATCTCCCCATCTCACTGTAACTCACACTGTCCATGTTCACAGCTGATCCTCTCACAGCACACACTACATCTGAATGAATTCAATGTCCAAAAATTACAGATTACACCCACCATCAGCAGCTTTCTGAAATGGATTTAGCCACCAAACCTCGAGTGAACTCTGTGTCCCTGCTACATAATGAAAACAACTTTGCTATTCCACCCCCCCCCCCATTTACTCCCACCTCTCATGAATTAAGCATCTTCAAAGAAGGACAAATTAGGAATTATAAGCAGCTTGACATTTGGACACAGCTTTCCATCTCAGAATGTGAAATTAGCTTGTAAGTTTGGAAATTATGTTAATTTGTGATCATGACTAAAGCAGAATATACTACAAGTAAGCCAAGTTAATTTGGTCAGTTAGCTCTGAGACATTGCCAACATAACAAAAGTGATGTAGTAATGTCCTTTTCACTTATGAGTTTTGCATCGTTTCTCTATCCAATGACAGCTCTTTTTTTTCAGGGTATTCAGGGACAAAGCAGCAAATGTTAATGTGAGAAGCAAGCTGTTTATCCAACAATAAGAATGTGATTTACAGTGAAAAAAATCATTTTGGTCCTAAAACACAAGATAGGCACATATTCTACAGACAAGCTACTTTATAACTGGTTGAACAGCTGGACCCTACCATAGCGGTCAGGGAACCCTGGACAGGTTGCCAGTCTGTCGCAGGGCTAACACAGAGAGTCAGACAACAACTCGTGCTCACACTCACACCCACAGCCAATTTTGAATCATCAGTTAACCCAGCATGCATGTCTTTGGACTGCGGGAAGAAGCCAGGGCACCTGGAGAGAGCCCATGCAGAGTGGCCTCAGCCAGCCAGTGGATATGAACCCTGGAGCCCTCTTGCTGTGAGATGACAGTGCTAACCACCACACAACCATCAAAGAGTGAGACAAACAAAAGACAAGCAGCGCTTATTTGTTCCCTTTTGATACATTTCAAAAAAAAAAAAAAAAGTGATCTTTCTGTCTTGTCTGCACAATGTGTAAGATCATGGTAAATTCTGTTGGTGACAGACTGTCGCTTTTGTTTTCCTATTCACATTTTAAAATCAGGATTATTGCTTTCCTGTGGTTTTTGCCTTTGTTGTGAAAAATGGCTGGCATCAACAGTTAACACGCGATCCTTTACCGCATCATCAAATCACAGTGTCAAAGAAAGCACAGCAATGACAGCTCTCTCTCTTTGGTGCAGTCCCATCCCACTCTGCTGCTGTGACAGCCCGACACTTTGTGACATAAGGGCACCCTCCCTGAGAGAGACTTGTGGGGAATTCATTTTGTCAAAGTGTCATTCGCATCAAACATCCGCCACAGCAGTGTGTCAAGACTCAGGAGGAGAGGACAGCTATAGACTGAATGACACGTTCTCCTGGAGATTCCTCAGACAGGGGGGCTCAGTCAGATGCTTACTATACTGTACTGCAGAAGCAGCACTCAAGAGTGTGTGTGTGTATGTGTGTGCGCGAGAATGTCAGGATGATAAATCAACCTTTGTACATATTTAATCTGCTTTCAGGTTTATCTTATCATCTGAGATTTGTTTTATCTTCATTCATGCCAGAGGCAGGGCCATTTCTCCTCAGTTTGGTTTGTTCAGTGTATTCTGGCACATCCCAGTGTCTGCATGCATCGCTTCAAAATTCAGCTGTTTGTGTGACAACTAAGCCACCTATATCACCCAAATCAAAAAAAAGATATTTATTTGTCACATACCATCGTTACAGTCGTCTGATAAGCAGAGCAGCTGCATATCTGATAGAAGTGTGAGCAGGCAGAAATCCAAACTATCACACGTATTTGCTATGAGGGACATCTATTGAATATTTCAATTAATTTTTTTTGCTTCTGACCTTGTCTATAAAGTAGCATCTGTGTTACCAGAGGTCCCCCAGGTTATAAAATAAACTAACATGGTCATAAGCAACTGCACGATGCAGAAGAGACTCTTAAACTGTGCTGAAATCAAACTGGGGCACATAAATTTGAAAAAGCAGAGTAATACAAAGGGGAGGAAATTGGATGGATGGATGGATGGATGGATGGATGGATGGATGGATGGATGGATGGATGGATGGATGGATGGATGGA
>JAVDPK010017741.1:0-12048 GCA_034780415.1 Cichlasoma orientale | reverse complement strand
AAAAGATCCTGAAAGATCATTGTTGTAATCTCTGACCTCGATCCCATAAATTTCTCTACCACCAAAGAATAAACAACAACGAAAAAAGAAACAACAAAAAACGAAGACCAAGAAATTGTTTTAAATTCAAACATCAATAAAGCAATTAGCAAAAAAAAAAGTCTTGTATTGTCTTGCTTTTTTATATCCTGTGAACTTTACAAGTATTAATGCATTAACTAATTAAAGATGTATTAACTTATTATTTGGTTTACATGTGGTGCAGTGGGGTTGTACTCAGTACATTTCACTGCCAATTACACCAGTATCTTTAAATGCACGTGTGATTGTACATTTGCACACAACTAAGACAGAAAGAATAAGATTAAAAAAGAAAGGCACAAAATGTTCCAGACCGTGCTGATGATATTCATCAGAGTGGTGTTGGAGGCTTTCGTGTCCCCAAAGGATCTGATGTTGAAGGCTCCCAGCAGCAGCGAGGTGGACAGATGCAGCAAGGTCAACAAAAGCCCCGAAGTGAGGCTCACCAAACGCATCCTACGCCAAAGAGATTAATGCTAAAAACTTATGACTTATCAATCATATGAAACACTGACATGTACAAATGATTTGGAGTTCAGGTGGATCTTCTTTCATGTGTATATATGCAAATGAGTCACTACGTATATCAGTCCTGAACCTGTGTGTTAAAAACTGATTTGCAAGCTAAACAAAGCCCTTTAGGAAAGTCATCAAGTTCAGTTTTAACATGGAGGTTCATGACAATAAAAGCAATAAAATGACTAATAGAAATACTGTTGATTGTGATCAGGATCATTGAGTCAACAGTGATTCTGTGCAGTTATGATGCAGTCACGTCATCAGTCACGGGACCCTTACTTTAAGCCTGTGGGAGTGAGAGAGAGAACACCTGCTCCTCTGGCACTTTATCTCACATGCTTTTTGCAGCATGTTGCAAGGTAAAATATAATATACTCTGTTACCCTGGTTACACAGCCCTGGAGCTGGTGTAGAAGGACAAAGGTTGTCAAATATGGAAGCTGAGAGTTGTATTCATAGCGTGATGCCTTGCATGTGCTGTTGTTGTGTGTTACCCTTTGTAAAAGCACAATCTGTTACTGTAACATCAAATACAATTATGATTTTTGCCTTTAAAGGTGCATGAAAGGAAAAACGGATTAGTTACAAAGTTATTGCAGTGCTACTATAGCCTATAAATCGAACTCAGCTGCTTTTGTAGCAAAGAAGAGTCAGAGCTGCGTACCTGCTTCTGTATGTCTGCGAGGCAAGGAGACGCCCTGTTGACAACAAAACCCACAATGCTCCGATTCAGCTTCTGAGCACAGCGGCAGACAGTGCCTCTTTTCAGGTTTTTAATCTACCTGCTGGGTCATGTGACTGCAGTGTGCTGGGCAGGAGTGGGGAGAACAGGTGTGCTGCGAATGGGGCACACAGTGCTCCAGTTTTCAGGTCCTGAGCTCTGCAGTGTGACAGTGATAATGTTGCTCCCTTCTGCCCGTGATACAACAAGTAACATTGATTTAAGTCAGTGTTGTTCTCTTTGGCATGCATGTGAAATTTTGTCACAATTCAACTACAAATTCTCGAGTTATGTTGCAATGTTGTAGCGACCCTGAACTTTGACCAGCAAAACCCTCAAGTTTCTGTAGCTGGTGTTAAAATGAAGCAATTCCCTCAAGATATTTGAAAGATAGCTTGCTTATGAGAACAGGGGCAAATCACTGTCTCCTCAAGGAGACAGCAGAGAGGCATAAAAATTATTTATAATAATAATTTCTTTATTTTGTTCATGTCATAACATGATACAGCAGTTTGTCCTTTTTTTTCCCTTTTTTTCTCCCTCCTCTTTATGTTAGTTATGTCTTGTTAATGCACTGAGAACCCCTGATTTTATATCTTGAAATGTAACTACAGAGAGATCTGCTCAGAAAAGAAGTTACTTCATCATAAACTAATGAAATTTTAGCATTAACAACGTATCTTCGGTCCATGCCAGTGTGCACTGATGAAAAGAACTAAATGCAGTCCTCACATTACCAATATGATGAAAATAATACACTTTATTGCACTATAACAAGATTTATATATTTAGTGTGACAGGAAAAGTACATATGAAGTGTTTATACAGTATCTTACAGTTATATTACCAGATGAGCATCAAACTGATGAGGTTAAGCTCAGTACTTCAGCAAACATTAATTGTAACTTTTTAATCGAATCTGCCTGGTCAGATACTTTTGTACTCAGGCATACTGGTAAGTATTCTTAGTCATACTGAAGCCACCTGACTTTCTTTATTCCCAGCTGCAGAGAATCAAATATCTGAACAAATTCTGAGTGAATTCCTGTCAGCATTCCTGCTCCACTCGGAGTGAATTGTAACGTTCTCTTGAAGCACGTCTGGTGACCATTAGTCATGTTTTTTATGAGGTGTTTTGCATTGGTAACATTCAGGGCTGTAAAATCTACCAAAGTACTTTTAGTTATACTGGTGTGATTCCCCCCCATTGAGCTGCATGTTTGCAGAGAGACAATCAGGTAACTGTAGCTGTAGAAAAGATTACAGGTCAGTGTGTTCATGCTGTTCTCATGGTGAGGATAGTACATTTCCACTGGGACTTGGAGAACTGCCACATACTGACACACAGTACAAAGAGTCAGAAACACCTGCAAGTGCAGCTTAACAAAATAAGAAGTATTCACAGCCCTTCACTCTTTTTACAGCTGGATAGTGGGGAAAATGGAAGTGAAGGGAAACCACCAGGTGTCACGGCTCGGCTGTGTGGCAGGCAGGAATCGGATCCCAACGCAGGACTCGGGAGACTGAGACTGAACTCAAATGCTTTATTGAAGCATAACAGGACAAAATGCACTAAATAATCTGGAGCCAGGAACACATGATCTAGGCCAAAACGGTTCTATTGTGAATTAATTTTGGGTTTTTGAGATTTCCAAATCATTGTAGTCTCTTTACACAACATCCCAACTTTTTTGGAATTGTTTTTCCTGCGTACAATCTTTGAACACTGATCATTTTAAAGAACAGGAAATACAGTATGATTATTTTATATACAAGGTTTTGGATGGTTTGCACCACCTCCTTTCAAATAATTTATTAAAAGACTGACAGTAAGTTGGCATTAGAGCCACATCTGCAGGAGGTGCCCCATGGACACACTGCAGTCTGTGCTGTCAGTATGCTGGGGCAGCTTACCAATTTATTTCATAAAACAAAAAAAAGCACCAAAAGAAGTAGTTCTCCAAATATCAGTTTTTAAGGCACATCTCAAACAGCAGCTTCTGCCAAACCAGACCTGCGATCACTTTCATCTTAGAACGCACATGTGACCTGCCAAGCACTACAAATGTAAATTATCTGCATCTTGTATTTTTAACACGCACTCTCTCTGGTATATAAAAAAAATGAAATTAGGTAAATGCTCGTTGTAAGACACTTTGTAAGGAAAAGGCTGCTGTATGGGAACAGGCGGGGCAGTCACTGCTGGAATGGGTTCATCAGATTTCTGAGAGGCTGCAGAAAATGCACTTTAAAGCTTTGGAATTATACACATACAATATAACCAGTGATGTCACAAATCAAATGTGCAAAATACAATCTTTTGAGGATAATGTGCACGAACAGTTTGAAAAGTAACATCTGGTCAGGCAAGGTCACATGACACATTTGAGCATGTGATGCTGGTTCTGGGCGTTAATTGACCAAAAATCCATTTTTACTTTTTTACTAAATGCACTAAAAAAAATAAAAAATAAAATAAAGACTTAATATACGAGCCACATGCTCATGGCTTTGTTTTAGTTCAAGAAAAGACACATTAATATCTTTAAATCAAGGACAGACTGAATGCCACCTACTGTTTTTGGCATTCATAATGTAGTTTTATTAATAAAGATTTGCAATAAACAAATTTCAAATCAGACAAGATATGAAACAGATCTTTTGTGGGCTTTATTTTTCAGATTTTCATGATTTCACAAAAGATGACGTCATATAAAATCATTACAACATATTTAAAAAAGTTAAAGTAAAAATCATTTTTTTAAAAAAGAGACATTAAAACACACCATTTAGTAAAACTAACTAAATAGAAGCTGTTTTTCATTAGTTCCGTTTGCAAGTTTGATATTATTGGCTGAAATTGTTTTTTTGCTTTTGTTACTGAAGCTGATAAACTTCAGATTGAGTCCCCTTTAGGCTCAGGCTGCTAATTCCTGCAGAATATCAGTCTCCATAACTCCAAACCAGTGTTCCTCTTTGCCCTCAACAACAGCAGCAACTTTTATAAATCAAAGACTTGCTGAAGCAAGTAACACACACACACACACACACACACAAAAAAAACATTCCTGAACAAAGTATTTGTACTGTTTGTTTCCTCACAGTAAAAATGATTCAATGAGGGAAAACTTTCCTCAGCATCAAAATTCATCCAATATGTTAAAACCATGAGCACTTGCAGATTTATAGTTTAATAAAGACTGAAAACGTTTCACTCCCGTGAGTAGCTTTAAGTAAAACCAGCAGCAGCATCTGAAAGACTGATTCACAGGCTTCTGAGATTTTATACACTGAACCATCATCCAGTTAATCAAGAAAAACCAATTAAAGTAATCATCCGCCATCACATCATTTAGCTGGAAGTCTCCCCCATCTTTTTATCAAATACCACACCAGCTGTGAAAACTAAGCCACTGTGGAAGAAGTGTGACCTAATGGACTGTTTCACTGTAGCACTCCAGAAACTGCAGGTACCTCACAGCACAAGAACAAAGATGAATCCAAGACAAGTTCTAAAAAGCCCGATCTCTGGGTTATTCAATGTGTGGCTGACTTCATGGACTTAACAAGCCTGGTGTGGAGATACACCCGTTCATTCTTTACAGTACTTCAGTGTGTCTGGTCCAAGTATATTTGTGTCTCTGTAGGGTTCCATACTCACTGAAAGTCTGCATCGCTCTGCTTCTAAAACAAAGCACGTCGGGTTTCCGGCAGCATTTTATGTCAGTTCTACCAACACTGCACGCTCAGCTTCAAGGAAAACTGGCAGTCGTACAGTAAAGGTGGTCCTGGAGGGTCTTAAAAGGCCTCTGTGTTCTCCTACCTTCACCTCACACTCAAGCTTTGGATAGGCACCAAAGGAATACAAGTAGCCGAAATGAGCTTCCTCTGAAGGGTATCTGGGCTCTTCTTCAGCGATATGGTGAGATGCTCAGTCGTTCTAGAGGGTCTCAGAGTAGAGACACAGTACTTCACAGCAAAGTGAGGCAGTTGAGGTGGTTCATGGTTGGTGCATCGTGGGCGTCTCCCAGGTGAGGGGATTCAGGCATGGCTTAGCAGGAAAGAGAGGGGAACAAGAAGGCCACAACATTTTAGCAGAGCAGTCAAACAGTCAAAACACAGACTATGCAGCAAGGACACTTTTGAAACCTTTTTTTTTTTTTTTTAAACAAACATACCTTACAGTGGCTGCTCTTCAGCCTCTTTCCAGTGTGGACCTCTTCATTTATCACAGTTCCAGGCTTTCCTGCATTGGTCACAGTGCTGTGGTTCTTCAGTGTAGGTAACTTATGCAGCAGAGCATAAGTTACCTACACTTACCTACATCGACACATGCCCGGTGTGCATGTGTCGCCACAAAGATTACAGCTTATACCCAGAGGGTCAGCTGATGTTGCCTCAAGTAAAAGCCTTGCTGCACTTATCACATTTTTAGGGTTTAACTCTGCTGTGCATGAGCATGTGTGTTTGTAAATGATTCAGCCATCTAAAACATTTGCCACACTGGTCACATTTGTGTGGTTTGACTCCAGCGTGCATGAGCAGATGTCTTTTTAAGTTGCTCAGCTGATTAAAAGCCTTCCCGCACTGTTCACAGGTGTGTGGTTTAACTCCACTGTGCACCAGTTTGTGGGTTTGTAAGTGGGTCATCTGACTAAAACCCCTCCCACACTGGTCACACGTGTGTGGTTTAACGCCACTGTGGACGAGCTGATGTGTTTTCAAGTTGCACAGCAAACTAAATGCCCTCCCACACTGGTCACATGTGTAGGGTTTAACCCCACTGTGGCTCAGTTTGTGTCTTTTTAAGTTGCTCAGCTGACTAAAACCCTTCCCACACTGGTCACACGTGTGTGGTTTAACGCCACTGTGGACAAGCTGATGTGTTTTCAAGTTGCACAGCAAACTAAATGCCCTCCCACACTGGTCACACGTGTGGGGTTTAACCCCACTGTGGCTCAGTTTGTGTCTTTTTAAGTTGCTCGGCTGAATAAAAGTCTTCCCACACTGGTCACAACTGAATGGTTTGTCCCCAGTGTGGATGACTTGGTGTCTTCTGAGGCTTGTCTTAGTATGGAAAGCTTTTCCACACTGATCACAACTGTAGGACTCGTCTCCCTTTGTTCCTGTTGAGTGAGCATCCTCCGCCTCCTGAGAGCACTGAGCTGTCGGGCCATCTTTGTCTTTTTGTTCCTGTAGCAACAAAGAGGGAGTGAAACGCTGTGAAGGACCGAGCTTAATAAGTCCCTGAATTCAGTCTAGTTTTAAAGCAAACAAAAGCTATAGGAGAACGTACAGTAAGAATTCATTTTAACTTTAAATGGTGACAAATTGTTAGAACGCGTGTGTCAGGAGGTGCAGGTCAAATATGACACTCTGCAAACTAATCGAGGCCCACATTACGAGACAGATTGTGCTGAACTCAGGCTCTTTGTTGACTGGTTGAGAGCTTTAAGCAGACTGAACTGGCCCGAAATATGATTCTGGTTTTTCTTATGTGGCCCCTAAGTGAAAGAGTGAAACTCTGGGTTAAACTCGAGTGACCAGATGAGAGAGAGCGCATCAAGGAATGATAAAGCAGTATAAGGTGTTATAAATGTTTGTGCTGCCAGCAAGATTACTGCTTACAAGGAACGGTGATCACAGAACCTGAATTTCACTGAGACTGAGGGGACTGCACATAATTTAATCAGCTCCCGCTTATAATGAAGTAAAATCCTACACACAGTTACAGTGATGTAATATTGTGTGTGGCTCAACATTTGCACCAGTGTGGCACAAGCGCACGAAACTGAATCAGTTACGGGAACAGACTCTGTAAACCTAACCTGCTCGCTGGCAGGTTTCCTTCAACAAACTCCAAGTTTTCCTGCAACCCCAGCTTTGAAAATATTGAGAAATCACCAATTTGTGCATGAAATGGTCATACTTGTGAATTATCCACAAATTTATGCCTGTGCACTGTTAGTAAATGCGGCACATTGTTCTCACCATTTGCAAAGAAGCAATATTCCTCCGTAGTTGTTGAGCTGAGCCAAGATGGCTGACAACGTATCTCAGATTCGTCTCACCCTGCAGGAAAACACCTGACAGAAACAGATTCTGTATGGGACAGTTTCTCACTCACTCTCACACACACACACACACACACAATGTTTGAGTCTAGTCCCAGAATAAAATACACATTAAACCTGTTTTACATCCAGTTGACTTACAAAGACTTACACTTCTCCATCTCGCAGTCTGATGGATGAGAACTGTACCTGTCTGACTGCATTGTGCCAAGTGTAAAGTTTGGTGGAGGGGGGGGTTATGGTGTGGGGTTGTTTATCAGGAGTTGGGCTCGGCCCCTTAGTTCCAGTGAAAGGAACTCTTAATGTTTCAGCATACATTTTGGACAATTTCATGTTCCCAACCATGTCTTTATGGACCTGCACAAAGCAGGTCCATAAAGACATGGATGAGCAAGTTTGGTATGTAAGAACTTGACTGGCCTGCACAGAATCCTGACCTCACCCTGACAGAACACCTTTGGGATGAATTAGAGCAGAGACTGTGAGCCAGAACTTCTCATCCAACATCACCCTAACCCAACAAGTGCCCAACTCCTGATGCTGAGGATGGACAGAGGAGGGTCACTTCTTACTGAGTACATCGCCATGGTAAAATAAACAATTTTAATGGAGCATCAGCTGTAATCCATCAGATTCTCCCATAACATTTTGCCAGCCTTCTCTCCTGGTTTCAAATACTTTAGAACTTATAAATATGACTATCCAAAGCACTTAAAGCGCACAAAGGTCCACACACTTTGTCACACATCCTGAAGAGCTTTGTCTGCAGTAGCCTTCTATGAGCAGGATGAGAGCCGATAATATGATCCTATCTTTGTAAACACCTCTTTAGCAGGGAGAACTTCTCCTAGCCTGCTAAAGTAAACTCAAAGTAAAGCTTCAATCAGCAGCAGCTGTAAGTTTAGTTGTGCTCATAACAGTTATTGTCTCCAGAGACTCTCCAATTCCCTAATGCTCATCACAAACACACTTGAGCTCAGAACATACCTGAGGGAGAGCAGTGGCTGACCGTGGAGATAAAGAAACTCCAGCTAACATCAGCTTGGTGGTTCCCTTTGGAGGAGCTCAGACCACCAACCAAGAAAAACTGGAATTTTTCCCACAGAAATCTTTACTACAGGCTCTGTGGATGAACCGCTATGCTCACTGATGAATTATGGAGAACAGGTGTGCCGAAAACTGACTGCCAGCCTCTTAAAGCTGTAGGACACAGACATGTTCAGTCTAAGTTAAAGACCAGTACACCTTAAGGCCAAAAGGTGGCGGCAGGAAAAAGGTGTAGGTGCATAAGCTTCCTGTATACACACGGGACAGCTTCTGTACTGTATACAGATTATATACTCTATCATTTGCTCAGTGTTTTTGACATTCAGCATACTGTCCAAATTTCAAATTGTAAATACAAAGAGTCATGAATTAATGTTGCATCTGAACTCAAATACAGCAACAATAAGCAGCAACCAAATAATTTGTGATGCAGATCAGCCCTGCGAAAGGCGAGTGACCTGTACAGGGTGCACCCTGCCTCACGTGGATGGATGGATGGATGGATGGATGGATGATACAGATCTTCCAAGCTCATCTTTGACATCACTTTAAAATGGCATTCCATGTGCAGCTCTGCCGCCTTGACTCGTGTCTCCTCATGTTTCCTTGCCTCCTCCGCTTGCATCACTGGTGGGAGGGACTAAGTTCTGAGGAGAGGAATCAAGGATGCAATAAGAAATGAGACTAATGTCACTTTTAAGGTTTCCGTTTCTGATATCAAACCAACTTGCTGACCTCATAACCAGAAAGGTAAGAACACTTTGTGTCATATATATATGTACAGTTTATCACTGCAGTTGGTGCATGAGCTGTGACCCTGCTGCTCCCTGCAACAGGTCAGTCAGATCTACAGAAACAAGTGGGTCATAATTTCCTTTTAATAGTTGAATAAATAGTAATAAATGACAAGTGAGTTTTTTGGTAAGTGTTGAAGTTTTAGAGCTGTCAGATAAATGAGATGCATGGAAAACAACATTGATTCATTCTGTTTAAATCATATGTTAAAAAGAAATATATATATATATATATGAGAAGTGTCAAAGAATGGGTTGTTATTTGTCTTAAGTGATATCTGGCTTTTAATATCCAAAGAAAACCTTTAGGCTCTGGAAACTGGGACATGTGGCTTTAAGAGACTGAACTGCAATCACTGTCTGGCAAACACCTGTTCTCATTAATGCAGCAGGTTCTCCATGAAGGAAACCAGCAAAGACCTCTGCTGGCTTTAAGGTGTTCTGCCTTCCTGAAGGAGCTTCTCTCATTTTGTGGCACCTCTAAAGGTAATCACCAGGTTCTGTCAAACCTTTGTTATCTCCTCGATGTTAGAAATCTGTTCAGAGCTCCAGGGTGTTGATTGGAGGAAAATGGCAGTAGCTAAATGTGTAGCCACAGAGCTGATCACCAACACCAGGAGAAGTTGATTTGTTAGCGTCTCTATAGAGAAAGCTCCAACCCACAGAGCTCTGTCACCAGCCAGGGAACCACTGAATGTGTAAACTAACCAGCTAAGTTAGCAGTCTTGGCTACAAAGAAGCATACAGACGTCAAAGTAGGGACAATGGAATCCCACCTCAGATATTTTATTTTAATCATTTTCCTCCCCATCATGAGTTCATATTTGAAGCGCAGGTATCTGAAAGGCATTGGGATATTATTTATCTGAGTGCCTTTTGACGGGGGGGGGGGCTCAGAGATGTTTAAGAGTAGCCAGCTTTAGTCGTTTGGGTGAAGGAACCCTTCATTAGACCAAAGTCTCCTCATATTTCACAAGAAATAGATAAATGTCTCCCAAAACAATAACATCAAAAATCATGATTTCCAAGCCTGTTTTTGTTTTAGCCACTAATAAACACACGAGCTGCAAATGGAGTGTATAATTAACATATGCTAATATCTTTGACTGTGTATATACTTTCATCCTTCATGCCATAAAGACCACTTAAATCTAAATGTCTTATGAATAGCTATAAATCAATACTCAATCAAATCAATATCAGTAAAATGTTTTTACAAGCGTCAGTATTTTAAAGTGTCAGTAATTAAAATGCGATCTGTTCTGTGTCAGCTGTTCACTCTGACACTTCCGTGTGGAGCGGGACCCTGGTAAATATTTGTTTGGCAGGAGGAGACGGGAAAAGTCTTCAGTAATTTTGACTCAACTCGCCCGCAGCAGGAAAAATGGCTTCTTCACAAAAGGTGAGAAATGTCAGTGTGACATTACTCTGTGTGTGTGGCACTCATCAGCTGCTGCTTCCTATAAAATAAACTTAATCAGTAGCTAGCAGCGCTGCTTCTACAGCAGGTGTCCACAACACTTTGCACTGCTTTGGTAAATTAATACAACAGTTTCCCAATGCAAAATATTTTACAGTCACTGAGAACCGCACCTGCATTTCACTCACTCTCTTTGTCCTTTACAGGAACAAAGTGGCAAAAGCGAACCGAGACCTCAGCCGGCTCAGCCGGCCGACACAAGCGTGCGAGCAAAGACCTCTGCGGGTTTTGAGAAGCGAGGGAGGGCCTCCGGTTTCATGAAAAAGACTCTGGGTGACTCATTATGTGGTGCCTCCAAAGGTAACCACCGAGTTAACAAACCTGTTAAGTTACAGACAAACAAATGTACGGACATTCCCTATGAAGCCAAGCAGCGGCCCCCACCTCAAATATTTTTAATCATTTTCCTCTTATCATATGTTGTGCTCATATTTAAGGGGGGAGATTTGCTAACAGTGTAACATTTCATCCTCACAATGTTCTGTGGTTGGAAGAATGTCCTGAGGGCCGATCCCAGTATTTGGTGGACATTCAAACAAAATTTCAAAAGGACTGAGGGAGGCCATGTTTAATTTTTACCTTTAGTTCTCATGTGCATTAACACTAAGGGTAAGGATTTTACCCCTCTGAGTCCTGTTTGTGTACATTTACTCATTTTGCCCTTTTTATAGGAGCATCCTCTCTGCTCAGGCAGTAGCTGGATGATGAGCACAGCGATGTCTGTCTGTCCAAAGCTAGTTGCTTCTTGCTCCATTATTGCTGCTGAGCTTACCTGGAATTCCCCACCTTGAGGAGATTTCTGTTTCAGACTCATTGAGTCCACTTCCAGGTTTTTTTCTGTATCAGCATGAAAGCAGAGAAGGAAATCTGGAGAAATCCCATCCTCGTCCCCAAGACTGTTGTGGAAAAAATAAATTGAGCATTGAAGCTGAACTGGTTTTCTGAGATTTATTGAAAGAAATCTTTGCAAGAGGATCTCTTTGATACCAGCCTGCTGCATGTCCTCCTTCACTACATCCATGAAGCTTCTCTGAGGTCTTCTGCTCCTGCCTGGCAGCCCCAGATTCAATATCTTTTGGCCAGTATATCCACCATCCCTCCTCTGCACCAGTGTTGTTTTCGTTAACGATGACGATAACGAAATGATTCCGTTGACGACCCTTTTTTTTACGATAACGAGACGATGACGAGATACACATGGCACTTGGGTGACTAAAACATGACGAGACGCCTGTGAGTTTTCGTTGACGAGACTAGACGAAAAGGTTAATGGATGTTCCGTCAGTCATCCAGGAAAAATGAAAAATTTCAAACGGATGCAAATTTGCAAAA
>JAVDPK010017740.1:0-12051 GCA_034780415.1 Cichlasoma orientale | reverse complement strand
GTCATAGAAATTAAGATCCCACTAGAAACGAGCATGCTCGATGGAGAGCAAACCCTCGAAAAGTCACTTAATGAAGCCGGTGCGCTTGCCAGTGGAGAGCTGCTCAAGCGTTTTGATACCGATGGAAGTGCCATCCTGATGGGTTCAACCAAACTGACCAGCAAGGGACAGGTAGAGAAAACCTATCAAACCCCGTATGGAGAAACCCGAATAAAACGTCATACCTATCAAACACAAAAAGGGGGAAGCACCTACTGTCCACTGGATATCAACGCCAGAATATTAAACAGCGCCACCCCTAAATTGGCAAAAATACTCTCTCATAAATATTCCAAACTCAGTGTTGATGAAGTCAAAACGGATTTACAGAGCAACCATGGTCGGGCACTTTCGCGCGGCTATATTCAGAACGTCTCAGAAACGGTGGGGGCTTTGGCGCAAGCCAAAGAAGAGCAATGGCATTACGCAACCCCTTTGCTGGATACGCCTGTCACCACCATCAGCGTGGGCCTTGATGGTACGACCATTCACCTGCGTGAGCAGGGCTACCGGGAAACCATGGTGGGTACGATAGCGCTTTATGATGCTCAAGGAGAACGCCTGCATACCACCTATATCAGCGCCTCCCCTGAATATGGAAAAACGCTTTTCAAGGAACGAATGGAACGAGAAATAGACCATATAAAGCAACTTTACCCGGATGCCTTGTACCTGGGTGTGGCCGATGGTGCCCCAGACAACTGGACGTTCTTAAACCCACATACCCAACGCCAGGTGACCGACTTCTGGCATGCCAGCGAATATCTGGCCGAGGCGGCCGAGGCGCTTTATCCCGGCAAAAAAGAAAAAAACCAAAAGAAGCAATGGCTGGATGAGCATTGCCATAAGCTTAAGCACCTCAAGGGCGCAGCAGGAAGGATACTCAAAGAACTCAAGGGTGCAATAGCCACCTTACCCAAGCGCCGCCAGGGCCGACTTGAAAAGTTAAACAAGGCGATCTCCTATTTTACAAGCCAGAAAAGTCGTATGAATTATTATGCGCTGGTTGCGCAAGCCTTACCGATTGGCTCAGGCGTGACCGAAGCGGCCTGCAAGATGATTGTAAAACAACGGCTGTGCCAATCGGGGATGAAGTGGAACAAAAAAGGGGCTTCAATTATTTTAAGCCTGAGAACCTTGGAGCGATCGAGCCGATGGGAGCAATTCTGGGGGAAAATAAGCCAGTATGGTGTGGCTTGTTAGTTTGTACATCATGCTGTAGCTACACCCCTCAATAATAAGCACAGTAATCTGCAGATAGGCACTAAAACGAGCGTGGAAAAAGATGCTAACTGTAAGTGTGTTATTTTTACTACGAGATTAGTTTATTCCTGGAGATGTCTATGAGTCTAAGTTTAGGGGTGGATCTCGGCGGTACCAAAATAGAAGTTGTAGCGCTGGATGCGCAAGGCGTTATTGTTCGGCGCAAACGCATTGCCACACCGCAGGGGGATTATCGGCAAAGTGTGCAAGCCATTGCAGGTCTTGTTGTGGCGCTAGAGGATGAGCTAGGTATTTCTGGGACGGTGGGTATAGGTGTGCCGGGTTCCATTTCACCCACTACTGGTTTGATACGCAATGCTAATTCGACTTGTTTGAACGGTAAACCTTTAAAGCAGGATGTCGAACAATTGCTAAAACGTCCCGTGGCGGTGAGTAATGATGCCAATTGTTTTGCGCTGTCTGAATCCACAGATGGTGCAGCAGCAGGAGCAAGTAGTGTTTTTGCCGTCATTATCGGCACTGGAACCGGCTCCGGTATGGTGATTAATGGCCGAGTTATTAACGGTGCCAATGGTATTGCCGGAGAATGGGGGCATAACCCCTTACCTTGGCCGAGTTCGGCGGAAAACCCTGGCCCTGATTGTTGGTGTGGTTTGCAGGGCTGCATTGAAACCTGGCTAAGCGGGCCGGGAATGACGAGAGATCATCAAGAATCGACAGGACTAGAAATGGGGGCCGACTTAATCGTGGCCGCTAGCAAAGACGGAAATCAACAAGCTGAAGAAACCTTGCAACGCTATGAACACCGCTTAGCGCGAGCCTTGGCTCAAATAATCAATGTACTCGATCCGGAAGTCATCGTCTTGGGTGGGGGTATGTCCAATATAAAAAGGTTTTATACTACCGTTCCGGCTATATGGAGTTCCTATATTTTTTCTGATGGTATTAATACGCAACTTGTCCCCCCTATTTATGGTGACTCAAGCGGTGTTCGTGGTGCTGCGTGGTTGGGTTCAAAAATGGACGTGGAGCTGTCATGAGAGAATGTAACCAGTGTGGAAAATGCTGTATTAAATTCAGCAACGATGGTTTATCCGCCTCCGCTGATGAAATAGAATATTGGGAAGTGTTTAGGCCGCAGATAGCCCGCTATGTTTGTGATGGGAAAATATGGATGGATCCTGATACAGGTGATCAGATAGAACGCTGTCCGTGGTTAAGGGAAATACCTGAACAGAATAAAGTAACCTGTGATATTTATAATGACCGGCCTGATGACTGTCGATATTATCCAGTGACTGTTGCAGAGATGATCCGTGATGAATGTGAAATGTTGGAAACAAAAGATTTAAAAAATCCTAATCAGGCCCAAAAAAACCTTGATAAAATAATGGCGGATAGTCGGCCTGCTATTGAATAATCTGACGTGAAATACAATAAAATGAAAGAAGTTATTATGACTAAAGAGCCGCTTGAACTGTATAAACTCCTGAAGTTTGAAAGTATGGTTTCGAGCGGTGGAGAAGCGAAGTTCGTGGTTTCCGAAGGTTTAGTGTTGGTGAATGGGGAGGTAGAAACAAGAAAGCGGAAAAAGCTTGTTGCTGGTGATATTGTGGAATTTGGGAGTGAGAAGCTTCGATTGCGGCTGATAGAGTGATGACGGTCTATCTTTAAAGCGGGGAAAGGAATTAATCAATAACGTAGGAAGAGTGCATGAAATCTATGCACAAAATGTTACTCACATTCGCCGTTATCGCGGCGCTTGGTAGGTGCCGTGACACGCATGATTGATATGGGCGTTGAGCCCTACCTACTCTCCTCGGCACTCATTGGTGTCGTGGCACAACGCTTGGTGCGTACCGTTTGCCCCGCCTGTAAAACCCATTATATTGCCCAGCCGGAAGTGATCTCGCGTTACGGTTGGGAAGATAAAGGCAATGTTCGCTTGGTGCGTGGAAGGGGTTGCCCAGAGTGTTATGACTCTGGCTACAAAGGCAGGGCCGGTTTGCATGAGATCCTGGAAATGGATGGGGATCTTCAGAAACTGATTATAGAAAATCCCAGCCGAGACGAACTCGCCCGCCATATGCATGATCGAGGCGTGAAAACACTTTTTGACGATGGATTGGATAGAGTGCTTAAAGGGGTTACCACCATTGAAGAGATCTCACGGGTAATTAATACGTAATCGTAACTACTCAGGTGGATAGGATAAAAGGATTGAATTTCCATTCCTTAAGCCTAAACAACATTAGCAGTTAACCGCATAATACTAGAAAAAAGGTAAAAGGAACGACCATGGCGCTAGAACTCACCGCCCCTAACAAGGAAGATCAAGAACAACCCAGGTTTAGTTTAGAGCGAATAAAGTCCTCTGTTCGTGGGTTGTCTAAGATAAGCTCAAAAGATCGCATCTTTTTCACCGAACAATTGGCATTAATGCTGGAGACCGGAACCAGTCTGCACGTTGCCTTGCAAGGTATTCAGACCCAGATGAAAAACAGGGTACTGCTGAAAGTTGTGGATGATTTGCTGAGTGATATTTCTGAGGGAAGAATATTTTCGTTTGCATTATCTCGCCATCCCGGTGTTTTTTCGACGACCTATGAAATGGCTTCAAGCGCTCACCAAACTGGCTGAGCCTGTTATGCTGATCTTTATGGGAGTCGTTGTGGGACTTTTAGTCAGTTCACTTATTTTGCCAATATTCAAGCTCTCAACTGCGGTAGGCTAAAGAATGAGGATTCAATAACTTCCGGGCTCTAACTGGGCGATATATCCCGGATGTTATTAAATCCTCATTCCCAAGCATAGTACCTCAAGTTTTACCTCCTATCTAAACTTGTTCTCTTACTCATGTCCCAAATACGGTTAGTTATTTACACGTTCCCCGTATCTGCAAAGAGGGGTTCTGGCCTTCAGCATTTTGTAACAGGGCTGCCCAATAGCCTTTCCAAGGGAGAAGGTTATCGGTCGCCTTTATGGCTACATACTCAGCCCCGTTATACGTCCAAAGCTGGTTGTACAGAATGCCTTGGGATTGAGCGGTATCCAGGTCGCAACCCGAGTTTATGCTACAAGTGCCTGTATCGGTATAAATTGCTGCCTCTGCCAATAAACAATCAGTCGAAAAAAGATAGCCGATGGAGCTCCACTGTTTGACAGCTGACTGAGTGACTACCACACAGTCCGTATCCTGTTCGTTACAAGCTGTATTATTGCCAGCCAGCGTGGGAATTTTAGGGCCTCCCATTAACGGCTCTACATCACTCTTATTTATGCCAGATGTGAAGCTTCTCATCAGTGGGATTTTCCATTCCTCATTATGCTCCATTGGGGTCGGGGTGCTTGTATTTGGCATATCCAGAGCCACATCGCTATCACCTGTTTGAAGGATCCAATAGCCCACACCCTGTATCAGTTCGTCGCTATTTCCTAGTAGCACAAAACCGTCGTGTTCATAGCGATAGACCTGCCAATCTGCACCGTAGGTTCCGGGGATATCATCAGCTAACACAGCTTCCACCGTGTTATCTGGACCAGGATCGCAGGGTAGGCTGATCTGATGCCATTGGTTTGGAGGCAGGCTATAGGTTGTATTGCAGGAAAGGTTATAGGTACGGGCGCCAACCCCTCTTGTGCCGGTGATAACGGTTTTATCGCTAATTGCAACGGGTTTAGTGGTTTGGCTGCTCATCTGCCAGTCACCTGCCACCAACAAAGCGCGGGGATTCCACTTTGATTCCGTACGAATATAGAGATGATCCATGTTAAAAAGCCCAAAATTTTCAAGACCAATGTCACGCTCAATTCCATTTGATGAAATCACCGCTCTATCGCCGGAGATGGCAACCCCGGCGCCAAAATCATAGCCAGCCAGATCTGAATATGCCAGGGAACCAGAAATGATTCTAAAAAAATCAGGTTCAAACATATCGGTAAGTATTTCCTGTTGATTCCAGGCTGAACCGTCACGAACAAAAACATAGGCTGCACCTATCCGTTGATTTTTGTACCGGGCTGAAGGGGCGCCTACAAGGATGGTCTCGCCGGATATGGCAACAGATGCACCAAATCGGTCATTACTCGCTCCATCTGAGGCCAGCAACACCGCCTGCTTATTCCATTCGTTATTATTACGGGTAAATATACAGGCTGAGCCGGTGGGGTTTTGGGGGCTAACCCCCATATCATCTTCACCATGGTGTAAGTCCTGTTCGATCCATTCGCTACCAATACGATGAAAGGCATAAACGGAATCCGTTACGTCACCATTGTTTTCATGCGGGGCTCCAACGACCACTGTATCATTATTGATCGCAACATTACTGCCAGTAGTGACGATCACTGTATCATCCTCGATTGCAACGGAGCGACCAAACCTATAGGCCTCTGCAGTATTGGAAGCGACCAGCCTGGCTTGCTGAGTCCAGGTTGATTCACTACGAGTGAAAACGTAGACGGAACCGGAGTTCGCCGCCGAACTATCACTGGTAGGAGCTCCCACCACTAGGGTATCTCCTGAAATGGCCACCGAGACGCCAAAACTCCTATCGTCTTCTTCCAGCGGCATAGGCGTCAGCCTGGCCTGCTCGACCCACTTTTGTCCGTAGTTAGTAAAGACTAAAGCTTCGCCAGATCTACCCGTAACACCGTCGTACTTACGGATGCCCAGCACCGCTGTATCGCCCGATATAGAGACAGACGAAATGTTCGCCGCCCAGGCGAATTCTTGATAATCAGCGATTTGATCGGGCATAAGCACTGAAACAGCATGAACTGGCATTAACAGTGCCGATGCTGCTAAAAGTGATTTTCCCATCAAATAAAAGCCGAATTTGAAACGAACAGCTATCTTTATTAATTGCTTTCCCATAATTTCCTCCGTAAGTACTTAATCGAATAAAAAGCTTTTGATACTTGGTAAAACATAATGGCCAAGCACAGTTCATGGTCGTGGTATAAGCAGTTTAGGATTCAATATTTCTGCATTTTGCATTAGGGCCAGCCAATATCCGGTCCATGGTTTAAAATCGGTATTGACATCGATGGTCTTTAAAGCCTTTCCGTCGTAGCTCCAGAGTTGGTTGTGGACGATGCCTTGGGATTCGGCGGTATCTAGATCACAACTGGCAGCGCAGATACCGGTATCTGTTTGTATCCGCAGATTGACGAGTGGCACCGAAGACCCAAACGGGTAACCGAACGAAACCCAGCGAATAACAGGAGGGCTGGTAGATCTCTCATCGAGATTGCTGGCGAGCGGTTCAGCGGAGCTTTCGGTATCACTTAAAGAGCTGGGAGGAGCAAGTTCTGGTATATCTTCCAGCGTAACTTGATCGTCCTGTGACAATGCTGTGCTCTCGGGAGTGAGCAAGGGAATCTCAAAGCAACCTTTGGCGTCTTGATGGCAGGAATCCGAAATAGTGACCGGTGTTTTGGTACTACCGTCCGGTATATCCAGGATCATATCTTCACTGCTTCTTTGGATAATCCAGTATGCTGCCGCAGGAAGTAAGCTATCGCCTTCGTCAAGTAGCTCTTTACTATCCCCAGCGTCTTTATAAAGCATCCAGTCTGTACCATAGGTTCCAGGGATATCATCGCCAAACACTGCGGCAACCGTATTATTGGGGTCGGGATTGCAGGGGAGGCTAATTTGATGCCATTGGTTGGGTGGCAAATTGTGCTTTTCAGTATTGCAATCAAGATCAAAAATGTAAGCAGAACCTGATCTAATACCGGCACCTTGACTGTTGGTGGCCCCCACTATGACCGTGCTAGTGGATAGGTCGACAGGCGACTTGGAACTACCCATGCCCCAGGACTTAGAGTCAGAAGGGCGTACCGAGGCCCTATGCCTCCAGGTATCTCCATTGTGCTGATAGACATCATTTCCCACCACAAGTGCGTCCTCAGTCAGGGCCAGCGATTCTCCGAACGAAGCCTCTCTGGCCGGGTCTGGATCCAGTAATTTGCTTTGCTCTTTCCAAACATCCTCCTCCCGGGAGAAGACATAGACTGAACCGGAATCTTCGAACAGCTCATCATCCCAAGAAGCCCCCACCACTATGATATTCCCTGAAATGTCGACTGAGTCACCAAAGTGGTCGTACGCCGCTGCGTCCGAGGCGGTGAGCTTGGCTTGTTGGCTCCATTCAGATCCGTGCTGTTTATAGACGTAAGCTGAGCCTGAACGATCACCAGCTTCGCTGCTGGTAAGGGCGGCACCCACCACGATGGTGTCCTCAGAGATGGCCAGATTGGCGCCAAACAGATTGTCCGTAGCGGCATCTGAGGCCGTCAATTTGGCCTGCTCAGTCCAGTTGCTTTCATTCCGGGTAAATACATACGCCGCAACAGACCCTAGAGTTCCAACCGCGATTGTATCCCCTGAAATGGCCACCGAGTATCCAAAAGCATCCCATGCAGCTGTATCGGAGCCGACTAGTTTGGCTTGTTCGATCCAGTCGGTGCCGCTGCGAACAAAAACATAAACGGCACCTGACTGGTTGCTATGGTAAGCGCCTACCACAGCCGTATCGCCAGAGATGGCTACGGAAGCACCAAATTTTACTCCATCGTTTGTTTCCTCGGCAGCATCGGGGGCCACCAGCTTGGCCTGTTCAATCCATCCAGACTCGCTGCGTATAAAAACATAGGCTGAACCCATATCGGTGCCGGAATCATCATTGTCTGGAGCGCCTATTACAGCCGTATCCCCGGAAATAGCGATGCTGCTTCCAAATTTATCGTGTTCTGTGGCATCCGAGGCCGTGAGGCTATGGTCTTCCACCAGGAAACCTGCTTGTACAATACTGGCGTTGAATAAAAGTAGTAGCACAGTGATCCGGATTGGATTTAAGCTAACCCAATAACTAATGGCTATCTTTTTGAGGTGTTTTTTCATGCGTCTATCCTCCATATTAATTTAGCCTTAAAGCCGACAATTATTTCCCCTGCAAGTGAATTGAAAATGACCTAATGAAGTATTAGAGTCTTTAGTATTGTTTTTTATTATTGGGTTAGCGGGCAACTAACTATTAGTTCCGTTAAGGTAATATTTATTATTAACGGCCGTCAAAGTGATTATTATTAGAAATAAGAAGGTGGCTGATCACTGCTTTTCCCGTAACGGCATATTTTGGCAATGATTTTCTATGACACGCTGGTGGGTGGCTGTGCGTTTTTTATTGTCTGGATCTAGCGGTAATACAGTCGCCCCAATATGCCATCGGCAAGAGAATCATCTCGAAATCAGGTTTCGCGGAAAAACTGTTGGTGGAAAAATATTGCAAACAATCAACAATTGCTGCTGGGTAAAAAATTATGCTCCTCTCTTTTTGCAACGATTTTAGTTCTCTCCAAATGGTTTGAACGTAAACCGTCTACTATTATCCTTATACCTTATAAGACCAGAAACCATCCTTATGGTTCAAAAATCTCGAATTAATGAATTAAAGAGTGGTGATTATGGTGATCATGGATGCCACTAATGCAGCGATTTCAGGAATCAATGGAGCTGTGGGTTTAATGTCTTTTTCGCCCAACTGAGGTTTCTAGGTTCAAACAATGAGTGACTTTTAACACAATTATTTGTGCTCCTGGCGGTAGTAGGTGAAGCACTCACCCTCAGCTTAGTTTTTTTGTGTCGTTTAAAATATGATCCGGATAAAGAAACAAGAAAAGTGTTAAACCGATCACCTGGAAAGCTATAAAGACTCTTTTGTATGGCCGTGGGAAGACCGTAGCAGAAATCACACTTGCAGCAAGTAACAGTACGCATTAACGCCGTACCCTTTTCTGGGCTACTGCAGCTTAGGAAAAAATCCCAACAAAAACTTATCCAGCAATATCACAATACTTTATTGGAATATAATCAGAAATCTTAAGGATGGAGTTGAGCTAGAAAAATGGCACATGAAGTCAATAATATTCTGATACAAGCAACGCACGACAGGCCGCCCTTGGGCAAAAAGGTAAATCAAGTGGAGAGTGCTGGGTGAGTATTATTTTATGGAAAGGCTCGAGAGACGAGCTGATCAAACCCTTGCTGACATATTTTGGTGGTGGCTAAATGACAGGCTTGAGCAATTGCCGCAGGGAAATCGGAGTGGTTTATAAGCGCGTTGATCAGACCCGCGTTAAAGGTATCTCCAGCGCCAATAGTATCAACAATGTCTGTTGGGATGTTTGCTGATACGTGAATGATATCACTGCAGGGAGCGATTCCGTAGGAGCCACCTCTGCCCCAAGTGCAGGTGATTTTCTTGTCGGGGTAAAATGCTTGTTGAGTGGCTAAAAATGAGCGTGGATTCGTAAATCCAAGATGTTCAACATAGCTTCGGGAAAACATCAGTAGATCGGCCAGTTCAATTAATTGATCGTCGTTGTGGCGGTATTTTTCCAACTCGAGCGATATTGTCTTGTTATTGTGCTCAAGGGGGCATTTATCCAGCATGAATCGCGTATGCTTGATATTCCGAGACTCGAAATGAAACCAGTCAAAATCTTGTAGTTGGATGCTGGAAAAATGCTGAAAGTCCAGTTCTGGAAGTTTACGGTGGTGGAGGATGGTGCGCGAACCATTTTCCGAGTTCAATGTGATGTAAGAAGTCGGTGTTTGGCCATCAAGTCGGGGGCTGTGTTGGCTGCCTATGCCGTTTAAAGTGAGCTGTTTGGTTAACCAGTCGCCTGCAGAATCATTAGAAAAGCAGGCAAGTAGTTCAAGATCATGCCCATATTGTGTCAGAACCTTGGCCGTATTGGCTGAATTCCCACCCAGACGTAGTTCTTGGTGAGTTGCACGCAGCTCTTCGTTTTCGCGTGGGAAATGGTCAACGTAATTAATAATATCCAGTACGGCAACGCCAGTGCAGAGAATACGCGCCATGAGTTAGCCGAACGGTATTCTGGAACTTAGCTCCAGAGAAAAACTCATAGGATGGTAGGGGTTGTGCATCAGTATTGAGCTATTCCGTGGTGGCACAGCCTTCGCTGTGACGGCATTGAAGCCAAATTCACGAGGCTTACGTGTACAGAGAGGATTCCAAACAGACATCATATAAAACATTATAGGACATTTTTTATGCGAGAGGTTGTTGTATGTATTCATGGCATCTGGATGACGGGCCTCGAGATGGGGGTATTGCGCTCGCGAATCACCCGATGTGGTTTTAAGGCCCTCCAGTTTCACTACCGTAGCCTTCTTTTAACACCCGAAGAAAACGCAGCCCGGTTGAATCAATTTCTGCTCACCTTGGAGGCGGACATGATTCACCTGGTTGCACATAGCCTGGGTGGGCTGGTTGTTACGCATCTATTCGATCAGTTTCCAATACAGCGGCCGGGCCGTATTGTCATGCTCGGGACACCGCTTAAGGGGAGCGCTACCGCCCATGCTTTCCACGCATTTATGCCTACCCGGTCACTGCTTGGTAGAAGCACTCTGCGCGGTCTGTTAGGCGATCGACCGCGTTGGAAAGGGTTGCGAGAGCTTGGCATGATCGGCGGGAATCGAGGCATCGGTATCGGCCAATTGGCGTTTGGTAAGCTAGCTCAACCCAATGATGGCACCGTTGCTTTAGACGAAACTCGCAGCACGGAGGTGAATCGCCATTTGACGGTTCCCCACAGTCACTTTGGAATGATTTATTCTAAAGACGTTGCCGAGGCGGTCTGTCATTTCCTTAAAGACGGCGAATTCTGAGTATTTCACGCATTGGCTTATGATAAAATCCACGTTTTTCATTCCCGGAGAATGACTCATGGCAGGGCATAGTAAATGGGCGAACATCAAGCACAAAAAGGCGAAGAACGATAAAAAACGCGCCAAGGTTTGGACCAAATTGATTCGTGAGATTACGGTCGCGGCAAGAGAAGGACAAACATCCGAGCCGAATGCTCACCCTCGATTACGGCTTGCAGTCGATAAGGGTCTTGCTGCCAACATGCCCAAAGATACCATCGAAAAGGCCTGCAAACGCGGCGCGGGCGAATCCGACGGCGCAGTTTATGAGGAGGTGCGTTACGAGGGCTATGGCCCTGGCGGCGTCGCTATTATGTTGGACTGCATGACCGATAATCGCAATCGAACCGTTGCTGAAGTGCGCCACGTGTTCTCTAAAATGAATGGCAATATGGGCACTGACGGATCGGTTGCCTACATGTTCTTGCAGACCGGCATCATCAGCTATGGCCCCGGTGCTGATGAAGATGCGATTATGGAAGCCGCGCTTGATGCGGGTGCCGACGATATCGTCAACAACGATGACGGCTCGATAGATGTACTCACATCGCCTGAAAACTATCAGACTGTTAAGGAAGCACTGGTATCCGCTGGGCAGGAGCCAGGCGGCAGTGAAGTGACCATGCGCCCTGACACCCTCTCTCCGCTGGATAATGAGACCGCCGAAAAAGTGCTGCGTATGATTGATACGCTGGATGATCTCGATGACGTTCAGGAGGTGTACACCAACGCTGATATCCCCGATGAGGTTATGGAAAACGCAGGTAAGGAATGAGGGGGAGGGTACTCGTTACATGATTTCAACACGCACTCTAACCGGGGTGTTGTCAAAATCGAAAGGCGTATACTGAAATGTAACGACTCAGCGAATAAATCAACTAAAAAGTCACCCTGGCAGGATGTACACCCAGCTGGTGGAAGCCACGTCCATGGCATCTGGATCCCCGTATCCTGCAGTGATGACGGTTAGGGAAGCTCTGACAAGTCCCCATTATTTTAAACGGGCTAAAAGCGCCTGTAACTTCCCCGAAGTTCGCCGC